>PVJL010004958.1:0-117916 GCA_004026885.1 Lyroderma lyra
TTTGTATTTCTTCATGGGAGAAGTGTCTGTTTAGTTCTTCTGCCCACTTTTTAATAGGGTTGTTTGTTTTTTTGTTGTTAAGTCTTATTAGTTCTTTATATATTTTAGATATTAGACCCTTATCTGATGCATTATTTGCAAATATATTCTCCCATTCAGTTGGCTGTCTCTTTGCCTTGTTGATGGTTTCTTTTGCTGTACAGAAGCTTTTTAGTTTGATATAGTCCCATTCATTTATTTTTGCTTTTACTTCCCTTGCCTTTGAGGACAGGTTCATGAAGTCTTCCTTGAGTCCTAGGTCTATAAGTTTAGTACCAATGTTTTCTTCTATACAGTTTATTGTTGCAGGTCTGATATGAAGGTCTTTAATCCATTTAGAGTTAATTTTTGTATATGGAGAGAGTTCACAGTTCAGTTTCATTCTTCTGCATATGTTTTTTCAGTTTTCCAAGCACCACCTACTAAAGAGGCTGTCTTTTCCCCATTGTATGTGTATCAAAAATTATTTGACCATAAATTTGTGGGTTTATTTCTGGGTTTTCAGTTCTGTTCCATTGGTCTATATTTCTGTTTTTCTGCCAGTACCAAGCAGTTTTGACTATTGATGCTTTGTAATATAAATTGAAGTCAGGAAGTGTAATACCACCAGCCTTATTCTTTTTATGTAGTATTGCTTTGGCAATTTGACATCTTTTAGGGTTCCATATAAATCTAATAATTCTTTTATCTATTTCATGAAAGTATGATTGTGGGATTTTGATGGGTATTGCATTAAATCTATAGATTGCTTTGGGCAGAATGGCCACTTTAACAATGTTAAATCTTCCTGTCCATGGACAGGGGATATTTTTCCACCTCTTAAAGTCTGGTCCAATTTCTTTCAAAAGTGTCTTATAGTTTTCTATTTATAAGTCTGTCACGTTCTTCATTAAGTTAATTCCCAGGTATGTCATTCTTTTTGTTGTGATAGCAAAAGGAATTGACTCCCTCATTTCTTTTTCTGAGGATTCATTGTTTGTATTAGGAATACTGTTGATTTTTGTACATTGATTTTGTATCCTGTGACTTAACTATATTTGTTAATTGTTTCCTAGTGGAATCTTTGGAATTTTTTATATAAAGGATCATGTCATCTGCAAATAGTGACAATCTGGCCTCTTCTTTCCCAATTTGGATACCTTTGATTCCTTTCTCTTGCCTGATTGCTGTGGCTAGAACTTCCAGTACTATACTAAATAACAGTGGTGACAGGGGGCATCCCTGTCTTGTTCCTGATTTTAGGGGAATAGGTTTCAGCTTTTCCCCATTCAGTATGATGTTAGCTGAGGGTTTGTCATATATGGCCTTTATTATGTTGAGATACTTTCCTTCTATACCTATTTTATTTAGTGTTTTGATCATAAATGGATGTTGTATCTTGTCAGAAGCTTTTTCTGCATCAATTGAAATGACCATATGGTCTTTATTTTTTTTATGTGGTGTATCACATTGATTGATTTTCATATGTTGAACCATTCTTGTGCTCCTGGGATGAATCCCACTTGATCTTGATGTATGATCTTTTTGATGCATTGTTGTATTCTGTTTGCTAATATTTTGTTCAGGATTTTTGCATCTGTGTTCATCAGAGATATTGGTCTATAGTTTTCTTTTTTTGTGTTGTCTTTGCCAGACTTTGGTATTAGAGTAATGTTGGCCTCATAGAATGAGTTGGGAAGTATTGCTTCCTCTTCCATTTTTTGGAAGAGTCTGAGGAGGATAGGCGTTAATTCTTCTTTGAATGCTTGGTAGAACTTGTTGGTGAAACCATCTGGTCCAGGGCTTTTGCCTTCAGTGAGATTATGGATAGCTATTTCAATCTCGTTGCTATTGATTGGTCTATTGAGATTATCCAGGTCTTCTTGGTTCAGTCTTGGTAGGCTATAAGTTTCAAGAGACTTGTCCATTTCTTCTAGGTTGTTACATTTAGTGGCATAAAGTCCTTCATAATAGTTTCTTATAATCCTTTGTATTTCTGTGGTATCAGTGGTAATTTCTCCCCTTTCATTTCTAATTTTGGATATTTGTGTCTTTCCCTTACATCCTTTGATTAGTCTCACGAGGGGTTTGTCAATTTTGTTGACTTTCTCAAAGAACCAGCTCTTTGTTATATTAATTTTTTCTATTGTCTTTCTGTTCTCTTATTGGTTTAGCTCTGCTTTAATTTTTATTATATCTTTCCTTCTGCTGACTTTGGGATTTGTCCGCTCTTCTTTTTCTAGTTCTTTGAGATGGGATGCTAAGATGTTTGCTTGTGATTTTTCTTGTTTCTTAAAATAGGCCTGTAATGATATAAATTTCCCTCTTATTACCGCCTTCACTGTGTCCCAATAATTCTGATATGTTGTATTTTCATTGTCATTAATTTCTATATATTTTTTAATCTCATCTTTTATTTGTTCTTTTATCCAGTCCTTTTTTAATAAGCTGTTGTTTAATCTCCATGTATATGTGGTTTTTTTCTGCTTTCCCTTTTTCAGTTGATCGCCAATTTCAAAGCTTTGTGGTCTGAGAATACACTTGGTATAATTTCGATCTTCTTGAATTTGCTGAGGCTACTTTTGTATCCCAGCATATGGTCTATCCTTGAGAATAGTTCCATGCGCACTAGAAAAGAAGATGTAGTCTCTTTTTGCTGGATGAAGTGTCCTGTAAATGTCAATGATGTCCAATTGGTGTAATGTGTCGTTTAGAGCTGCTATTTCCTTATTTAGTTTCTGTTTGGATGATCTGTCCATGGCTGTTAGCGGGGTGTTTAAGTCCCCCACTATGATTGTGTATTCATCAGTTTCTCCTTTCAAGTCTGTTAGTAGTTTCTTTGTATATTTTGGTGCTTCCTTGTTGGGAGCATATATATTAATTATGTCAAATCTTCTTGTTGTTGCATTTTGCCTTTTATCATTATGTAATGTCTATATTTGTCTTTTACTATCTTTTTTAACTTGAAGTTTATTTCATCAGATATCAGCATGGCCACTCCTGCTTTTCTTTGGTTACCATTTGCTTGAAGTATTGTATCCCATCCTTTCACTCTGAGTCTGTGTTTGTCCTTATGCCTGAGGTGTGTTTCTTGGAGACAGCATATGGATGCATTCTGTTTTTTAATCCAGTCTGCTACTCTGTGTCTTTTTATTGGTGAGTCAGTCCATTAACATTTAAAGTGATGATTGATATGTAAGAATTTCCTGTGGTCATTACTTATTTCTTTCTTTGTTTTTTGTTTGTTCATTTGTTTGTTTGTTTGTTTTTGTTTCTTTCTTGTTGCCCCAACTTTTTTCCATTTTTCCTGATGTTTTGTTTCAGGCTGAAAAACCTCCTTCAGTATTTCTTGGAGTGCTGGCCTCTTGCTGGCAAATTCCCTCAGCTTCTGTTTGTCTGAGAGGGTCTTTATTCCACCTTCATATCTGAAACATAATTTTGCTGGATAATTTATTCTTGGCTGGAAGTTTCTCTCTTTTAAATTTTTGAATATTGAATTCCACTCTCTCCTGGCTTGCAGAGTTTCTGCTGAGTAATCTGATGCCAGACCGATGGGTTTTCCTCTAAATGTTATAGTTCTTTTCTCCCTGGCTGTCTTGAGAATTGTCTCTTTGTCTTTAGTTTTAGACATCTTTAGTACCATGTGTCTTGGGTAAGATCTGTTAGCATCCAGGTATCTAGGGGACCTGTTTTCTTCTTGAACTTGGGGTTTGGAAAGTTCTCATCAACTATTTCTTTGAGTATGCTCTCTGTAGAATGCTTTGCCTTCTCTTGTATTCCTATTATCCTGATGTTGTTTTGTCTCATGGAGTAGGATAGTTCTTGCAGAGTTCTTTCAATCCTTTTGGTTCTATATTCCCTCTCTTCCTCTTTCTGAGCTGTTACTATGTTCTGATCTTCGTTATCACTAATTCTTTCCTCCATCTGGTTGGTCCTGTTTCCTATGGCAGTTTTATTTCATTTCTCACTTCTTTTATTGTATTATTTATTTCTTGCATTTCCATCTCAATCTTTCTTACGTTTTGAATTTCTTTGTTAAATTGTTCTTTTTGTTCACGGAGTTCCTTTTTTATATCGTTCACATCCTTTTTTATGTTATTTATCTCAGCTATGGTGTTCTGCCAGTATGATTTCATTTCTCTCCGAGCCTTTAGAGTGGCTGCTTTAAATTCTCTGTCACTTACATCAGACCCTTCTAGGTCTAAGAATCTGTATTCTCCATAAATTTCATGTTCTTTTGGAGGAGTTTTAGTTTTTAAGGAATTCATCCTGTCCACTGGGTTCTTCCTCTTTGACATGAGGGCTTTATGTTCAGTGCCCTGATTAAAACTTTTGTGGTATCTTGCTGTAGTAGAGACACTAGGTGGCACTGGGGGTCAAATTTTGGGAGAGAAGGGGGTTGTTTATTTCTTGTTTCTGATCTCCTACTGCGTTTGGGGGCTATGCACATATATGCTGGGGAGAGGCCAACAAAAGGCACTCCAAGAGCAGCTCTGTCTTCTGCCCTTTGCTAGGAAAGCTGGTCCGAGGCTTGTTTCTGCTGGGTCGGGCCAGTGCTTTCAAATCTGCCTTTCTTCCCCGCCCCGATTCAGCATCTGGCTGTCTACGGGCTCACACTGCTTTCAGAACCCTGGAGTGCACGAGGAAGTGCACGCTTCATAAGTCCAAAGCTGTGGGCCTGGCCTGAGACAGCAGGGTCGCCTTTGCAGTGGGCTGGGAACAGGAACTGCAGCCCTGTGTAGGTCTCCAGGGGGCCTAGAGCTGGGGTGTCATCTTTGCAGTTCAGAGTCCTCATTCAGCCCTTCTACCACTCCAAAGTTCCAGAGGCTGGCTCCCAAACTCCATCCCCAGCATGCATCTCCAAAGCCCAGCTCCCCCATGGTCTCTCCCCTCCCATGCACTGCTCTGCTCCAGATAGTCAGTAGGATTGTGTCCTGTTGCAGTCTGTCTCTGCTCCCTTCCCTCTCCCCCACTCACCCCCTTCTATCCAATCTTCAGGTGTTTACTTGCGATTTGTGGATTTCTCAACTGCCGTTTCATCACTCAGATTCCTCTTTCTTGTCTCCTGGGCTGCCATTCAATTGTGTTTTCTTGGAGAGGCTTTAGTGACCTCCTCTCCAATCACCATCTTGCCTTCTTCTTTCTCACTTTTTTTCTTTCTAATTGTCTTCACTTCAGAAGATAGTGGCCACTGCCGCAGCCAGAGCTTTGTTTACATTTCAGCTTTTTGCAAGACTTTGTTAAATTACTAGATTGAGAAAACCTGGTAAGACTTTTACCTTTTTTTTTACCAAATACACAAAGACGCATTTGGTTTTCAATTATGAGAGAACCAGGAGATAAGTGGATTTTCCTGTTCTCTGAATGATCAACTTAGTTACCTTTTTAAGAGTTTGTTTTTTGCATTACAACATAAAAACTTGCATACAAAGAATCCCATCTCAACTTTTTGATCTTTTAACAAAACAATTCTGACTGCAAGACAGCATAAGAGTTCAAGAAAAGAGAAAGAAGGAAAAAAATTGAAAAACCATTTCTCTTGAGGACCTAAAATATATAGAGAGACTGGGCAGTATTGTATCTAAGCACCTATTTTTTTGTTAATTTATCCTAATTGACTATACAGTCATTTGTGAGGGGCAAAACATTATTGCAACCTCACTCCAGCAAGCAAAATTGCTCTATTTTTTTTTTTTTTTTTTTGTCTCTTGTCTCATTCAGCCTCCTTTTTAAGTTCTCTTTTATATTTTGAAGGGAGAGACTCATCTGAAATTTTTGCAGAATCAGGGACTAGCAAGTGTGATTTCTCTTATCTCTGTATGGTCTTAGCTAAAGTTACAGGATTACCTTCTTCAGGCAGTTGCACACACGCTGATCTGTGGTAAACATTCTTGAATTAACATCCACAAAGCAAAAGTATGTACAGGAGTTTTTTCAGGCCCATTGGCTGCATAACACTCCCTCAGCTGTTTTCCTTCCCTTTTTCATGTTTGAATATTTACAGTTCCTTCCTCAGGAAACCAAGGACAAGTTTTATGTACAAAATCTAAAAATTCTAAAAGCTGATGCCTTTTTACATTGCTGCCATTAGCTTGTAACATACACTTTAACATATCTACACAGCGCTCTCTTTTCTTAGATTCTGAATGTCCCATGTTTTACACCCGGTTCTTGTATTTTGCTCCCACTTACCTTAGTTGTTAAAAGCTGATGACTTTTAATACTCTTCTAATTGCATATGCCTCTTGGGAGCATTCCCTCATTTGACAATTTGAATTCCTCTGTGCTCCGGTCCCTGTTCAGGGGCCACTTTGCCGCGACCTGCGTGGGGAGAACAGGCCAACCGAAGGGGAGGCAATGGGGAATGAAGAAATAAACACACAGACACAGACATAGACAGAAAACCTGGGACTGGGTCATTCTCTGTGCTCTGATGGAAACATAGAGACCCTGTCTGGCTGCAGCGAGTTTATTTTATAGGGTGAGCAAAACAAGTGAGATCATAGGGGTAAATCAGTAAAGCAACACTGGAAAGTACATCTTAACTAGGACATATAGTTATGGACTGATTATATCATTATTATTCTCTTCAAGGCAGGCAGGCCACAAGTTATGCCTCAAATCATTTCCAGAGACCAAACAACCTTGCTCCAAATGTCATATTTTTCCACCCAAACAAAAAACCACATCCCGAGTATTGTCCTTGTGCACCCAGCTCTGGGCTGCCTTGCAAAACCCTTGAACTGTGGACTCCAAGCACACAGGTAGCCTTGCTAAAACCTGTTTACTCAAAGGACCTGGTTTCTGGCTCACATGCTCCCTACAGTCCACCAAGAGCAGAAAGGGTCCCTGCAGATGCATACCATTGGGTCTGCCATTCTCCCCTCCCCTGAGCCCATGCCTCACTTGGGCTTGTGATATCTCCCAGACAGTGCTTCTATGGGCCTTGTCTCTCAGTCTCCAGCTTCCCCAGGGCTGCCCTGTTGCTGCACAATTTCTTAACAAGGCAAGCTTACTCCCTGTTTCTTTATCCTTATCAAAGTCATTGAGAATAAAATTATTTTTTAAAATTTAAACAGTTGAATGGTTGCTGGCTTGATATAGTTTTGCATGTTTGATTTGTAGTAATATTTATTCCTCCAGAAGACATTTTCTTGTATCTCATCCAAGATTGACTCATGCCTCAGCTAATATTACTAGATTCTAATAGAATGTCCTTTTAAAAATCTGAAGCACTCAAAGAAAATTAATGATTTCCAATCCCATCTTTAAGTTTAAGTTATGGGAATGGAAATTATTCAAATCCCTAATATGGTGATTACACTTTAGACCTTACACTCATATGCCATAGCAGCATACTTATATACAAAGGCAAACTTATACTTTGGGGACTGAATCCTATCTTTTGCTCTATTGCACCTAATATTTCTAATCTCCCACATCTAGCCACTGGAAGAGATTACCTTCTGAAAAGTGTATGGTAGTGAGCCAAGTGGCCAGAGTGAAGTTGGGTCTCTCAGATTGGGGGCTGGAAACAAGAAACTGCTACCTGAAAGAAAAGAAGAAATCAGAGGATGGAGCACTTGAGTAATCCAAGGCCCATAAAGAAAATATGTGGATCAAGTGTTTAGAAAAGTAAAGGTGGAATGGGATCAAAGATGAAAGTTGTAGTCTGAGTTTAGGAGATAAGAGAATATAAATGATTGATCAAAAAGATTGGCCCTGAACTCATTTCTGGACTAGTACATTCTGAAAGGCTTGATTTCTCTAGCTAATATCTCCTCCTTTAAATCTCCCTATTAGTATCTGTTTATGGCACAACTGGTACTGTGCTTTATGATCCTTTGGAAGTATGTTTATCTCACCAAATCCACAAGATCTTTCATCCTGCACATAAGTAGAGATTTAAAAAGAAAAAAGTAAATATTTATGGAGCACCTGTTATGCTGTAGACACCAGTTGAATTACATTTAAACATTATTTAATTGTCCACATTTGACAGATAAGGAAATAGAGGCTCATGACCACTGAATTATGACTAAGCGAGAGAGCCAGGACTCAGGAGTCCCCCTCCACAATCATTACCCTATGGTATGCTGACAGTTCCTGTTGACTGAGAATAAAAGTGTGATTTCTGTTTGTGAATCTTTTCTGTTATTTCTCTTGAAACAGAAAGAGACCCATGAACCACAGGTAACTCCTGATGGCTCTGAAACGCACTCTCCAGCTTCTATATTATTCAGGCCCTGGTTTCTTCCTTTGCCTTTTCACAGAGTTTTGATCAGCTTACTGTCTCTTAGCATGACGTTTACACAGAGAAGCCAAGAGAGAACCAAGGAGAACTCTGCTGTAGGTTTTACTCTTCATTGGGAATGCTGGAGAAAAGATGCAGATGATAATTATTTTTCTTAAATTAGTTTTATGGAGTAAAATTTTTTACTTTATATGAGATTAAAAATTTCTATTTTAAAGGAATCTATGAGATCACCTGTACTATCCATTTGCCTCCAATTTCTCATTACAAATAAAAGTTAACTGTGTTTTGCTGTGTATAATAGGCACCCACATTTTTGGCCCAAACCTTTGGGAAAAATATTTTTTGTTTTAATTTTTAATTCAAATTTTTATTTGTTTATATTTAGGCACTTGTTTTTTTATATTATAAAGGAATTTTAGCATTTATTTTTTCACATACTATGGTATGAGAACTTTTACATAAGAAATAATTACAAAACACAAGAACAGATACAAGGTACAAGGAAATTTATGTATGAATTATTTTTATATGAATAAACCCAATTATCATATTTCAGGGTATTATTTTGCATACAAATATTGTTATTGATTTCTGGAGATACACTTTTAACTCATAAACATAAATGAAATGATTAAAAACATTTACATAGATAAAGAATTAGTACTACCCATGTATAATGTGCATCTTTATTTTTCCCTAACAAATTTGGACAAAAAAAGTGTGCATTATAGATGGCAAAATATGGTACTTATGAAATACATTCTGGAAATCTCTAAGGTTAGAGGCCTGCTGTTATTATAAATTATAGAAAATATCCTGTGATATATTTTTACATCTGTATCATTTTACTAAAGGAGGGAGAAAAGGCCACGTATGTAAAATGCCTTCATTTTTGACAGTAGAACTCTGGGGATTGGGATAGATTTTAGTAAGGAATCCACTAACCTGGAGACTAATTTTCTCCAATTTTGTTTAAATTTTTTACCCCTCTGTCAAAACCTCTGCGTGCAGTCATTAGCACTTATTCCTAACAGCTGGAAGTGCACTCCGGATAGCTAGCTGTATTTGGGGCACATAAAGCCTGTGCAGAAGATTTTGCCACATTGTTTAGAAAGCTTTTGGACTTGTCACACCCAAAGATAACTAACTACTCTTTGTGGTCTCTCCTAGGGTTTCATTATTACCTGACACCAGGGTATGCCTTCTTTGTAACCTTTCAGACACTGTCATCTTTGAATGCCAGAAAATAAAATGACAAGTGTTGAGATGTCTCTGCCAGAAAGGTTTTGTTTTGATGCTTCCTTCCATTATGCTTCACCTGTTGTGTGGGAAAATTAAGGCAATGTACTTATCTGCTTTTATTATCTTTTTTTATAACCTTAGGTTACAATTAGAAGGCAAAAAAATAAAGGCATAGATTTAAATTGTGTCAATCATGCCCTCCCCATTTAATTCTCTTCCCTTTTCTGCCAGAAATAAAATCCCTTTTATCTCATTCCTCATAATGATGTGCAAATCTTTTAGTGTAGACAATGCATCAGTGGCTCCTTCATCTTTTATTAATACAGTAGACTCTCCATTTACTACCACTCAAGCAACAGGCACTCTGAAACAATTGGCAAAAAAAAGAAAGAAAAAAAGAAAAAAGAAAAAGAAAGAAAGAAATTACATTTATGTGGCATCTACCAATCCCCATGGGTGCCAGTTAAATAAGACTCTACTGCACTACATTTTTCTGCATTAACTATAGCCCACAAACTGTACATTTGTGTCATTACATTTCTGGTTTGCACACGTTCAATTAGATGTATAACAGGTATCCCATAGTTTGTTGAGTTGATTATTACAAGATTTGTGATAAATAGCATTTAGTATCTTTAGTTTATCATCCAGAAATTTTCATTTTTTAACATCAGTCAGGGTATTAAAAGAATAGCTATTATTCTGACCTAGTATGTGACTTTGTTCTCTTGCATAATTACATTCATTATGGTTCACAGTCCAAAATGATGAAATTCATATTTATTCATTCAAACAAGTTTCACTGAGTGCCTTCTAAGTTGCAAATAGCAGTTGAGCCATGAGGGAATAACAGCAAGATAATAGACAAACTCTTTGCTCTCAGGTGGCTAACAAACAAGAAGCAAGATGGATAATAGACCAGTTATCCAGAAATAACACTAAGCTGGACAAAGGGCTCATGAGGACAGGGAAGGAAATTGAGGCTGCAGTAGTCGGGGAAGGCCTCTCTAAGAAGGTGACCAGGAGCAGAGACTGAATGAAGTGAAAGAATAAGCTATGCAGCTATGGGGCAGAATTTCAAGCAGAAGGAACAACATATGTCGACAACCCCAGGATGGAGAAGGGTTGGCATGCTTGAGGAACAGAAAAGACATGAAATCTGGAGGCCAGAGAGCAATAGGGAAAGTGGCTAAGAATGAGTAGCTCATGAATAGATTTATGTAAGGCATTGTGGGCCAAGAAAAGCAGCTTAAATTTCATTCTGATAAAGTTAGGATGCCATTGGAGGGTTTTAAGCAGAGGAGACATAATCTGACCTTTGTTTTAAAAAAAGATCACTCCAACTGCAGTGAGGATAATGCACTGTAGGGGTAACAGTAAAAACCAGAAAACAACTTATGAGTTAACACAATAACCCAGTGAAAGATAATGGGGACTTGGACAAGGATGGGGTGGTGGTAGGGAGACAGGCAAGTTAGGTTCATGCTATACTTTCAAGGGAAAGCCAACAGGCTTTGCTGAAATATTGCATATGCAGTAAGAAAGAGATGAGGCAAGGATAGCTCCAAGAATTGATACAAGAATAAAGTTGGTGTTTACTAAAAGTGGGAAGTCTGAAGGAAGAGAAGATCAGAGAATGGGAAGAAGAATGTTCTACTTTAGACATATTAACTTAGAGAAGTTTAGTGGATATGAAGGTGAAGATAAAGTTCAGAATTGAGGTTAGTCTGAAAACACAAGCCAAGCTCCTTTTGACATTTCTATGTAATGCTAACTTTAAGTTTGAGGCTTTATTTATGTCTGAAATTTAGTTCCTCTTCTTTCTCTTTCCTTATTCTCACATCCTTTTATTTTCCCCCATGAGTATACTTTCTGAACTCTCCTGCTCCAAACCCAAATATCAAGTGTACCAACTAAAGAAGTCTTTTGAAATAAAACAAACAATCTAACAATCTCTAAAGTGTGTTTTATTTTCTTATGTGCCTCATACACTATAGGATCAAGAGCCTTTAACTTTTGCATAAAATGTAAAGGATTCTTATTGGGAGAAAAAAACAGTTGCTTATAGGATTAAAGATGAACTTGTCAGGCTGGCATTTAAGGTTGTGAGTAATCTGGCTCTGTCTCATTGATTCAAGGCTTCAAGGCTTCACATCTGGTCTCCCTCAGAGGGCATCTCTGAAACTCCAAGAACTGTCTAATCTTCACCAATCAGGAGAAGGCCCTTACGCCCAGACGCCCAGAAAGAAAAAGGTTGTAGGAGCATCGAAGGAATATACACATGGAGAAAGGCTCCATCACCAAGGAAAGACCTTTGACAGATGGCCCAGTTCTGGAGAGATAAGTTTTGATGTAGGGAAGAGCAATACCACTGGGACTCGGGACCCAGTTTCCACGTTCTTTTGTGAATATGCAGTTTCTTGTTCCTGAGAATAGTGGTGCCCTAAGTTACAAACAATGTCTTTAGTTCACTGGAAATGGGACTCCCTTCCTCACAATAATCACTAATTAATAAATTGTAATTTTTCTTATAGATTGGCCTCATTTGCAGTGAAGAACTGTGTGTGTGGTCTCTCATGCCCGTGTGCCTGGATTGAGGACTTACCCATACAAGGTCTGTAATAAGGAAGAAGTAACTTTCCTGCATCTCAGTTTCCACACCTATTACCTACTTCAGAGGGTTGTAATGAAGATTTTATGACTTCATACAAATAATGTACTTACACAATACTATTCATAGAGTAAGTACTTAATGAGAGTTATGGTTATTACCATCAGTCTACCAGCATTGAGAATCTGATCATCTTTGGGTTATAAAGAAAATGTAGTCTAAGGAACTAAGATATGCAGGGGAAACCCTGACTTAGAAATGAATTCAGCCATGTGTTCTCAAGAGGTTTTGCCAGTGAAATACCACTTTCCATTTCCCTGTTCTCTTGCAGGTATGTTTTCTCCTGAAAAATACTTCTTTATTGGTGCATTTGTTATCAACTGCTGTGTAACAAATTACTCCAAAACTTAATGGCTTAAAATAATAAATATTTATTATCTCATAAGGTAAAGAATATGAGAACACTTAACAAGGAGGCTGTTGCTCAGGGACTCTCCTGGCAATGCAGTCAAGATAGTGATCAGTGATCCAAAAGCTTGGCTAAAGCTAGAGGACCTGCTCTCAAAATGGCTCCCTCACATGGCTTTTCCTCGCCACATAGACCTCTCCATAGGGCTACTTCATGACATGGCAGCTGGCTTCCTCCAGTGTGGGTGGTTCAGGAGCACAATGAAGAAGACTTGATGCCTTTTATGACTACTTTCAAAAGTCACCTGCTGTTATGTTTGCCATATTACATTTGTTAGAAATAAATCTCTTAAGTCTCACTCATGCTAAAGGAGAGAATAATAGAGCTTCTCAAAGAATTATAGACATTGTAAAATGACCACAATCAGTGATTGAGGCTCAGGGTCAGTTAGTTATAATATTTAGAACAGCCTAGACTTTTCCTACATTGTCTTTAAACCTCTTATTGGTTTATAAAACTTTGGGAAATCTACCCAGGATATTCATTAAAAACTCAGAACCCTAAGGCAATGTTTTGTGGTTGATCCAAATCTGGACCTATGAAGAGCTCTGACAACAGAATGTCCCTGGAAGCACACATGACAACAGTACCTATGGGGAATGGTAAAGAGGGCTGGTTGAATCCCTTTGAGCCCCTGATTGCCTGATGACTGTTACTTTGTCAGCAACATGTTTAAGCCCAGCTCTTGTAACTCTCAGTATTAAAAGATTTTTTGCTTATTTAATTTTAAGTCATGAGACTGAACTCTGTAAGATAACTTCTGGCATCATTGGAGAACTACACTCAGGATTTTTAATTTCTTCATCTCCAGCTGGTGTCAGAGGCTTGAGATAAATAAATTATAAGTAAATGATGGAGCATACCTATCACAGAATCATCCACAGAAGTTGTGAAAGGATTCTTACTAGCATGAAGTTATTTATGTTATAAGATTAGCAGTAAAACAAGCAAGTTATAAAATAATATATAAACAGATCCCTTATTAATTTTAAATTTTACTATGAATTTATATTATATTTAAATCTCTATCACCAGATCTACATTTAAAATTATATACACCAAAATATTAATAGGATTATTTTTTTATCAAAATACATTGTCATTTTTTAATTTTTATTTTTTATAATTTTTTTATTTTTCAATTATATTTGACATACAATATTAGTTTTAAGTGTACAACTTGTGATGAGCCATTTATAAAACTTACAAAGTCATCACCTTGATAAATCTGGTACTGATCTGACACCATACAAAATTATTACAATATGAGTATTATTGACTGTATGCCTCATGAAGTACATTATATCCCTGTGACTATGAATTTGTACTTCTTAATATCTTCCCTTTTTTACCCACCTCTTCAATCCTCCTCCCATCTTACAACCATCAATATGTTCTCTGTTTCTATGAGTCTGTTTGTGTTTTGTTTGTTTGTTCATTTTGTTCTTTAGATTCCACAAATAAATAAAATGATATGATATTTGTCTTTCTATGCCTAGCTTACTACACTCAGCATGACACCTTCTAGGCCCATCCAGGTTGTTGCAAATGAAAAGATTTTATTTATTTTTTATAGCTGAATAATATTCCACCATATATGTGTACCACCTCTTTTTGTTTTTTATACTTGATCTTGGCCAAAAAGCTGAGAAGTGATTCTTTTTTTAAAATATTATTCATATTAATTTTAGGTGTGCAGCATAGTGATTAGACATTTATATAATTTAAGAAGTGATTCCCTGATGAGTCTAATACCCACCTGGCACTAATCATAGTTATTACCATATTATTGACTATACTCTCTCTGCTTTACTTTATAACCCCATGACTGTTTTGTAACTACAAATTTGCACTTCTTAATCCCTTCACCTTTTCACCCTGCCCCTGACCCACTCTCTACTATCACCTCAACAAATCTAGTACTCACCTGACACCATACATAGTTATTACAATATTATTGACTATATTCCTTATGCTATAACCTATATCCCCTTAACTACTTTGTAACAATCAATTTGTATTCCTTAACCACTTACCCTTTTTCCCCCCATGCCCCTGACCTTCCTTCCATCTAGCAACCATTCAAACGTTTTCTGTATCTGAGTTTGTTTCTGTTTTGTTTGTTTACTTTATTCTTTCGATTCCACATATAAGTGAAATCAAATTGTACTTGTCTTTCTCTGTCTGACACTCCACTCAGCACAATACCTTCCATATCTTTTGATTGAAGCTTTTTTTTCCCCTAAGTCAGTCAAATTCAGCAGTGGGGGCTTGTATACCAACTTTAGTGACACTATTGTTTTATAAGTTATGATAACCCACTACCATTGGACTAGCCAAATGAAGCTTTTAAACCATTTAAATTGAAGATAATTGTTGATAGATATGTAGCTATTGCAATTTTATCATTTATAATTTGCTTTTTTCTCACCATCTTAAAGTGGTCCCTTGAACATTACACTGGTTTTGTGGTGATGTACTCCTTTAGCTTACTCTTGTCTGGGAAGCTTTTTGTCTTTCAATTTTGAATGATTTTCTTGCTGGGTAGAGTAATCTTAGTTGTAGTTGCTTGCTTTTATCACATTGAATATTTTCTTCCAGTCCCTTCTGGTCTGCAAAGTTTCTGTTGAGAAAACAGCTGACAATCTTATGGGACCTCCCTTATAAGTAACTAGTTGCTTTTCTCTTGCTGCTTTAAGGATTCTCTTTTTGTCTTTAACCTTTGCCATTTTAATTATAATGTGTCTTGGTGTGGGCCTGTTTGGATTTATCTTGTTTGGAAGTCTCTGTGCTCCCTGGGTGTATATGTCTATTTTCTTCGCCAGGTTAGGGAAGTTTTATTATTTCTTCAAATAGGTTCTCAGTTCTTTGCTTTCTCTCTTCTCCTTTTGGTGCTCCTATGATGTGAATGTTGTTACACTTGATGTTGTCCCAGAGACTCCTTAAACTAGCCTCATTTTGGGAAGCTTTTTTTCTTCTGTTCTGATTGGATGTTTTTTGCTACCTTGTCTTCCAAATTGCTGATTCAGTCCTCTGCTCTTTCTAGTCTGCTGGCGATTCTGCTATTGCATTCTGAATTTCGGTTATTGTATCCTTCATTTCTGATTGATCTTTTTTTAATGGTTTCTATGTTCTTCTTTATGCTTGCTATCTTTCTGTTGAGGTATTCACTGGTTCCTTGAGCATCCATAATACCATTGTTTTGCACTCTGTATCTGATAGGTTGCTTTCTTCAATTTGTTTAATTATTCTGGAATTTTTCTACTCTTCTTTTATTTGAGACATATTTTTTTGTATCCTTATCTTGGTTGTCTGTCTTTGTTTCTATGTATTAGGTAGATCTGCTACAACTCCCAGTATTGCTGGATAGCCTTATGTAGTAGGTGACCTTTAGGGCCCTGGAACCATCTCCCTAGTCACCTGTGCTGGGTGCTCCCATGGATTCTGGTCTTGTGCCAATGCTATGCCTGGAGTTACTCAGCAAAAGTCTCAGAACACACTAATATCAGTCGACACCCACTTAGGGCCTGCAGACTTTGATGGTTTTCCAAGAAAGAGTGCAATGTGGTTGGAGCTGGCTGCTCATTGAAGAAAATGACTCTGGCATTGGCAGAGTTAGGTGGGGTGGGGTCTCAGTGAATCAGCAGGGTGGAGCAAGCAGAGCTGACCTTACCAATTAGGTTCAGATTTGGCTGAGTGGGGGAGTGTACAACATAGGAAAGATGGCACCCACCAGCCAGTTGCATGAAAGGACCTACCCAGGAATAATGGCTAGTTTTCCAGCCCTCACTCCAAAGCCACACACCTCAGTCTGCCCCCCATAGGCCTCCAACACCCCCTGAGTCACTATCCTTTTGCTGGAGCCTAGGGTGAGTGTCCATGAGTTACTAAGTCTGTGCAGACACTTTAAGATAATGTCTGGGTTTCCCTTAGCCTTCTGTTTCAGCCAGATGGTTGGAGTCTCTACTGGTTTTTACAGTTGAATGTTGTGGGGTTCCTCTTTCCAGAACCAGTGCCCCAGGCTGAGAGGTTTGGTGCACAGTTGGGGTTCCTCACTCCTCTGGAGAGAATCTCTGTGACTGAGATACCCCTCCTAATTCTGTACTGCCATGGGGTATTTGTCTCCTTTTGTGTCTATGTCCCTCCCACCAGTCTTGATGTTGATAGAAAAGAGCTGAAACACCAGACCATAGTAACAAGCTTTATTAAACGAACTGCCAGGCTGCCTCACAATGGGAGAACAGCAGCAATGGTTCAAAAGACAGGGGATTTTATAGGGAAGTAGCGCACCAGAAAATTGCAGAGGTGTCGGTGCATGATTGGTTGATTTGAATGTAGCACAGAGGTGGGGTCAGTGTGTGATTGGCTGATTTGAGTTTATGATGCCAACAGTTTCACGGAAAGTGAAACTTGGGCAACTTAGGGGTCAGCATACAGGCTTTAACTACATACAATTGCTGCTCAGCATGATTAGAGGGTGTGGCTATCATTTCCAGACTTTTGTTATAAGGAAAAGGGGTGATGATTGGGCCCTTCTGACTACTTTGTGCTGGTGTGGGGCATCGTTTCAAGGAGAGGCTGATGTTGTGCCAAGTTGGAGTTCATATAAAATTCAGTGAGCTTCTGGTTGGTGAATGCCTGCATGTGCTTCTGCAAGAAGCTGGTGAAACATCTAAAGATACAAGGGCCAAATATCAGTAACAAAAAAATCATGGCTAGGGGGCCTAGCAGGGGAAGGAGCCAATGTAGAAGATAGCCCCAGATACCCTCTTGCTGAAAGCCCTGTAAGGCTAATCTTCCTTTAGCAGCCTCATAAAGGGAGCTTGGCCAAAAGACTAAGACTTGCAATGCCTAAGAAGGAAGAAGCTCAGGCTTGGAGGAAGGGACCAAGAGGGAAGGAAGGAGAGCCTTGCAATCAGTAGTAATCTCCTTGCATCACTTAGAAAGCTGGGTCCCAAGGCAGATAACAGATGATTGTGCTATTTGAGCCTTAGAGGGTGCAACTCTGTAGCCCTTGTTGGCCAAAAAGTTGAGCAGTTGGGCTGTATGTTGTAGGGAAGTTCACTGATTTGGACTACAGAGCAATATGTCATCAACATATTGAAGGAGAGCTAGGCCAGAGAGAAAGGGCCTCCAGGTCCTTGGCAAGAGCCTGGCCAAAGAAGTGAGGGCTATCTCAGAATCCTTGTGGGAGAACAGTCCAGGCTAGTTGTTGGGAGTGGCCTGTGTCCAGGTCGGTCCATGTGAAGGCAAACAAGTCCTGGCATTTACCACTGAGAGAGATAGTGAAAAAGCCATCCTTAAGATTTAGAACTGAGAAATGTGTAGCTGAGGCTGGGATATTGGACAGAAGAATGTAGGGGTTGGAAACAACTGGATGAATGGGAAGGACTACCGCATCAAAAGCCCTGAGGTCCTGAACTAGCCAGTAGGTCCCAATGGGTTTTATAACGGGAAGGATGGGGATATTGTAAGGCAAGTGCATAGGGCGTAACAGTTGGGCCTGGAATAACCTGGTAATGAGGGGCTTCAGGCACAAGAAGTGTCGTCATGCAATGAAGTATTGGGGAACATTGGGGAAGCAGGTAGGGTCACGTAGCCAGATTAGGACAGGGGTATGATGATTAGCAACAGATGGGTGTGCAGTATCCCAGACTTGGGGATTGACCTGGGCAGATGGCAAGGGAAGAGCCTGAGGCTCTGGCAAGGAATCGAAAGGCCCCGAGTCTGGAGCAACTGCATCTAGGAACAGAAAGCTTTGGCCCTGCGGTTGTAAAGTAAAGAGGATAATTGCTTTGAACTTGGTAAGTATGTTCCTCCTGAGGAGGGGGACCAGGCATTGTGAGGTGACTAAAAATTGGTGTTGAAACTGGGTAGAGTGGAAGGTACAGAGGAAAGGGGGTGTTAGTCTTGGCTGTGTAATGGACTCCCACAATAGTCATGGAAGAGACTGTGGTCAGGCTGGCAAATTCCAGCATGGTGGAATAAGTGACCTGAGTATCTAGGAGGAATGAGATCGGCTTACCTGACACCATGAGCATTACCCTGGGTTCCAATTGAGTGATCTCTATGGGGGCTGTGGATGCTGGGCACCATCAATCTTCACCCGCAAATCCCAAAAGCTCTGGAAGGGAGGTGGGTAGGTTTTCAGAGACTTTGTTGGGGGTGGCAGGCCCACTCCCTTGCTGGCAAGTGGGACAGTCGACCCCGCCCCCATCAATGGCCCTTCCATCAACAGTGTGGACATGGTCCTGACGGTGGCCTTGGGTTTGGGCATGCTCTGGCCCAGTGACCGTGTTGTAACTATTTGAAGCATGCCCTGGGGGATCGTGCTTGAGATGCAATTTTATTGTGAGCATTGGGAGCTCGTTGCAGGGCATTGGCTATCATCTAGTATTTGGCCTAATCTTGATTCCACCTTTCCTGTTTTTCTTGTTCTTCCCTATTGTAGAAGACCTTAAAGGCTATATTAATGAGGTCTCTGTGGAGTGGAGGGGCTATCCTCTAGTTTTTTAAGTTTTTCTCAGATGTCTGGGGCTGATTGAGAAATAAAATGGGAGTGGAGGAGGGCCATGCTGGCCAGTGAGGTGGGATCTATCAGAGTTTATTTCTGGAGGGCCTCTGATAGACACTGAAGGAATTCCCCAGGATTCTCAGTGGACCTTTGGAGGACCTCCCAGAATTTATCATAAATCACAGCCTTATTGGCCAGTTTTTCTAGAGCTTAAGTAAGATACTGAATCATCTGATCTCGGGCGGCACAATTAGTGTGGCCGACCTGATAATCCCAATTTGGTTCTTGTCTGGGGACAGTTATGGCCCCAATGGGAGACTGAGATTTGGGGTATGGGCCTCATCAGCTACCTGCTGTGCAGTGGTCCAGACTCATTCCCACTCCATGAGAGGGAGAGTAGTGGTAAGAATGATGAAAATATCATGCCAGGTGAGATCATAGGACTAACAGACATATCTAAACTCCTTAATATACTCATCGGGTTCAGAGGAAAATGGCCCAAGGCATTTTTCAATATGGGAGAGATCAGCTACAGAAAAGGGAACATACACTCAAATGATACCTTCGGCACCCACCACCTCCCACGGGGAAAGGACCCAGCTGCAAGACGAGTATTGGATGAAGTGGAAAGATACTAGGATTGCATACACGGGGTGGGGGATGTGGGTGGAGTGGTTGTATGGGGTGTGGGTTAGGAGGGTCTGGAGGAGTGGTGGCAGCCTGGGGTGGCAGTTGGTCAGGGGCTGGAGTGGGCAGAAGGTCTATTGAAGTGGTGGCACTGTCAAGGGGATTATGTGGAGGGGGAGAAGGAAGATGCAAAATAGGGGCAGCATGATCTGCAGGATCAAAGGGAGTTTCAGGAGGTAAAGTTGGCATTGCAGGAGGTAAAGTTGGTGTCGAGGGAGCTTGACTTCTAGGTTCGTGGGCTAAAAGAATTTGAAAGGTAATGCAGGTATGACACAGAGAGGGGCGAGAGTGAAGATAAAAGAAAACTTGTACGTAGGGGATCTTGGAAGCCTTGGCAGTTTGATGACAAAAATTATCTAGATCAGTGAGAATGTTGAAATTGAAAATGCTATTTTTGGCCCACTGGGAGTCCTTATCAAGCTTATATTGCAGCTAAGCAGTATTACAGTAGAAGACTAAACGCTTGGGCTTAAGTTCCTCTGCTAATCCGAGGACCTTAAGTTTGGACAAAAGGCAGCCCAACAGAGTATTCCAAGGAGACTTGGAAAAAGAGGTACCCATTTTGAGGAAAGTGAGTAAGGCAAGGAAGCTGGTGAGGAGAAGAATGGCAAGGAGCATCCTCATTGCCATCTTCTTAACCTATCTAGAAGAAAGTAGGGGCTTTCACTCGACTCAGTCATCACCGAGAGAGAGAAACCAGAGTATGTGAGGGAACTCCCAGCCAGGCACCTGGACTAAAAGTAGAGACTAGGAGTAGACAGAAGACCTGAAGTAGAGGCTAATTTCCTTTACTCACCGATGAAAGGAATTAGGAGAACAATGGTGCGATGACTGGCAAGGTAGGAGATGCCCAGTGCTCCAGGTTCGGCAGGATCCAGGAAGTGGGGCTGGGAGGGCCAATCAACCTGATTGGGGGATTGTCGCATCCCAATGCTCCTTTCCAAGTTTCAGCACCAAAATGATAGAAAACAGCCGAAACACCAGGCAGTAGTATCAAACTTCATTAAGCAACATGCTGGGCTGCCTCACAATGGGAGAACACCAGCAACAGCTCAAAAGACAGGGGATTTTATAGGGAAGTAGCACACCAGAAATTTGCAGAGGTGTCGGTGCATGATTGGCTGATTCGAATGTAGCGCAGAGGTGGGGTCAGTGTGTGATTGGTTGATTTGCGTTTATGGTGCCAACAGTTTCACGCCATTCTGAAAGTGGAACTTGGGCAACTTAGGGGGCAGGGTGCAGGCCTTAACTACACAAAATGGCTGCTCAGTGCCATTAGAGGTTGTGGCTGTCAGATGTGACCTCCTCTTTTTGTATTTTTAGTTATAAAACTTCTGTTCAGCTAGACTTCAGATGGTTCTCCAGGTTGCTTGTTCTATAATTTAGTTGTAATTTTAATGTGTTCATGGAACAAAGCAGGCACAATGTTTACCTGCTCCTCCATCTTGATTCTCTCTGGTAATTTCTGATTGATAGGATTATGAAGGTGTGAAAAATGAGCTAGGAGCTGCTATCTTAGAGGAATGGCCTTGCAAGTCTTACTTCTCAGAGCTTTGAAATTTTGGAATAAGGCAAATTAACTGTTGAACTGGGCCTAAAGTAGAATTGTGTTCCAAACAAGTGCTTGTAAAACATAGGAAGCAAATGTCCAGACTATGAAAACTAAAAGTTAAAGGACATTCTCTAGAATTACCACCATCATATATATCTAAAGAATAATTAGCTTATTTGCACCTATAGAAATTTTTTCCTTGGCTTATGAACACCAACAGAAATATTTTTGTTTCTCTTGGTGCTCATAAGCTAAGAAAATAATTTCTCTATTCATACAATTATTTTTCTTCCTTTTCTCATAAAAACCCCTCAGCTTCACCTCATAATCAAAATACTATTTGGATTTTTGTCTTAATCAGTGCTTCCCAATTTTTTTTGCAATTTCTAAAGAATCTCAAATAAACATTTGCTGCTTCTCACTTTGGCTTTTTATTTTTAGTTTAATAAGAGACTTATGTTTTACTTTTTACTTATTGTTTTTCCTAATTACCCAATGATAAATGTGTATTGTTCATTTTATACATAGTTATTTTTTTTTAAGGAAGAAAGTCTTGGAATAGCAGAAATAATATTCACTGAAAAATATGGGCTCTTAAGTTATTCTGTTAGTGTCAATTGACAAAACTAAAACAATTCAGTAAGGAGTTTGAAGTTCTTTATTTAAGAGTGGGCAATCCTTGGACTGGGGGAGCACAATGCTTCACAAGCTCTGGAGCACTCTTTTGGGGAACTTTAAGAAAGAGCTAGTTTATAGAGAGTGTAACCTAATATATACTCATATGTCCCAGCAGGTAGCCTAGCATAGACTTTTATTTTAGAATTCCTAACTTTGCTTAGATTAACCTGCAAATTCACTTAGATCACCTTAGATTTAATAAGGTTTGTGTAACAATATCTTGTAATTTGCTAAGAGTTTAAAAGAGAATCTGAGACTTAGTTAAACTCTCTTTCATACCTAGGCCATCTCCAACATTGATAATTGTCATTGCTGTATTTTTGAAACAAGCACAAGATGAGTTGCAGAACCAGAGCTGATCCTGCTGAAACCTCCTAGGGCCTGTCAAAGTGACTTGAAGAAGCCTCTGGGAACTTTCTCATTAACTTTTCTCATTTTACCCTTATTATAATACTAGAATCTCTCCTAGGGTGGAGATTTTCCATTATTATTGAACAAGCGATGTATAGGTGTTTTCTAACTGCTCATGCACAGGGATGTCCCCTCCTATACATGGGATAGTGACGTTCACCTTGATATTTATGCATAATTTCTCTGAATAAAGATGAATCTGATCCTTTGTTCGAGGATACCTTGCTTTGGGAGATAACCTTTGATGTGTCCTTGTTTGCCCACTCACAATAAAATTTCTTCTCATAAAATCATCTCAGAGTTGTCTTCTGGCTAGAGACTACTGAGTAACTGAACCTGATTTGATCCAGTAATAAGAGTTTGAAGAGGCAAAGAGGAAGCAGGGTATGATTGGCCAGGAGGTTGGGGATTTCCTTATAAGACTAACAGGTCCTATATTTTGGAGGTAAGGTAAGTTAGCTAAAGCTAAGTTGGAGGACTGTGACTTGTGCATGTTAGATTTTCTTGACAGTGAGAATTTCCTGTAAGTGTGGGAAGGTGTCATTGGAATCTGTAATCTATAGTCACTTGGACAGAGGTTCAGGTAGCAAAATGAATTTGGAATTGGCATCTAAAGAGAAAGGTGGTCTTGTTGATAGACCCTTTAACTTGTAAAATCTGATACTATCACTGGGTAGATAGTGTCAGAATTGAGTTTAATTGTAAGGCACCCGGCTGGTGTTGCAGAATTGCTTTGTGGTGTGGGAAAAATCCTCACAGTTCTGAATTGGTGTCAGAATAATTTAAATAGTAAAAAGATATTTTTAGGCAATCTGGGAAATCTCATGAACTTCACATTAGGTTGGATTTGGTAAACTATGGCCTGATGCCTGTTTTGTAAATAAAATTTTAGTAGAACACAGCCATACTCTCTCTCTTAAGTGTTGTCTAAGGCTACTTTCTCTCCTAACAGCAGATGTTGAGTAATTCAACAAAGGCCATAGAGTTCACTAAGTTCAAAACAGTTACTATTTGAATCTTTAAAAATATATAGTTTGCTCATCCATGGAGGCTATTTGAAACACATCTATAACTTTTGAAAATGCGAATTGAATAACCCCTACATGGTTTATTATACATGCTTAGAATTTGTTTAAAATACTTCAGCAAAAAAAAAAAAAAGGCAAAAAGGGATAGATATGTTAAAAATAATATAAATGGAGTCATTTTAAAATGGAACTGGAGCTGCAATGCCAAGGAACTGCCTTATACATCTTGTGCTTTACACCTTGGAATATTAAAACAGGGCAAACTAAACTTTGAACTGGGCCTAAAACAACTTTATGTCCCAAAAAACTGTTTGCAAGGATAACAAGAAAGCAGATATTATGACTACTGGACTGAAAATGAAATTAACATCACTATGTGATGTAATCTGCACCTATAGAAATGTCTTCTTTTTATTGATGTAATTGTTCCCCTTCCTTTTCTTATGAATATTCATTGCCTTTGTTTTCTAATTGGAACAGTGTTGAGGCTTCTGCTTGAATCAGTACATTCAAATAGCTGTTCTATTGATCTCAAATGCTTGTTGCCTCTCACTCTGAAAGACTTTTTTTTTTAAGGTTAGCAGATGAAAATAAATCTTGATAATTATTGAAGCTAAGTGAAGACTATATGAAGAATCATTTTATTAAAACAACAACAAAAAAACAAACAAACAAACAAACAAACAAACAAAAACGGAGTTCCCTGATGGTGTAGTGGCTTAAGGCTTCAGCGCTGGCACTGTTGGTGCTGGAGCGTGGGTTCGATTCCCAGTCAGGGAGCTACCCACATACCAAAAAACAAAAAAAACAAACAAAAAAGAGAATCATTTTATTATTTAATTCAGATTTGTTTGATTTTTTTTTTTTTACAAAGAATACAGAACTATGTTTATTTTGAGCCAGTTACTA
Source organism: Lyroderma lyra (assembly GCA_004026885.1). NCBI lineage: Eukaryota > Metazoa > Chordata > Mammalia > Chiroptera > Megadermatidae > Lyroderma > Lyroderma lyra. The sequence continues at coordinate 24,377 of PVJL010004958.1, forward strand.
TGTGTGATAGATTCTTTAGGGGAAGCTCCCTGGTGGTGTAGTGGCTAGGCTTCAGTGCTGTCAACGCTGCAGCCTGGGTTCAATTCCCAGCCAGGGAACTACCCACATATAAAAAACAAACAAACAAGAAAAGAGTATATAAATTCTTTGCCAAAATGGCTGCAATTACTTTCCTCTATGTCCCTTAACTGGAAAATTGATTTTTAAGATGTAGTACATCCATACAATGGCATATTATTCAGCAATTAAAAGAAAGAACTACTCAGCAACACTGATGAATCTTAAATGCATGTTGCTAAGTGAAAGAAGTTCAGACTCAAAATGATTACATACTGCATGATTCTGTTTATATGGCATTATGAGAAAGATAAAATTACAGGGATAGAGAAGAGATCAGCGGTTGTCAGGGATTAAGGGTTGGAGGAAGGGTTGACTACAAAAAATGACATTTTGAAGGCATATGGAAACTTTTTAGTATTCTGACTATAATAGTGGCATGATTTTACACTAAGTCTTTTTGGTTTTAGTTATTGTCAATCCATTGCCAGTAATCTGGTTAACTCTGCATCAGAAAGAATATCTAATTTCTGATAGGCTGACACTTTAACCTTCACTTTTTAAGGAGGTATTGCCCTTGTGTAGTTTCCAGCACTTTACTATATTTCTTTTGTTGTGGACTCCCCTCCCCATAAAAACTATTCATACGAGACTTTCCTCTAATAGCATCCTCTTACCAGAATGCCTTACTTTTCTTTGCATTTGACTAAAACACTTTGGCCCAGAAATAGAAAGCTTTGTGTATAAAACCTTAGGTTGTCACTCAGGAGACTTTTGACCAGTCCTCGAAGGACTTGGTTCTAGTTCTTAAGAAAATGGTTATTGATATAAACTAGAGTCAAGTGAATGAGGCATGTCTTAGAGGGTGATGTCAGAAAACTAAAGAAAAATCTGTCCTGTTTTATAGTCTAACATCAACAACAAGTACATTTACCCTGGGAGATAAATGTTGGCATGTAGGAGAGACTGTGGATGAACAATGAGGATCATGTGGGCAGAAACCAAAGTGAGGTCACCAGGGGCCCTTCCAGATACAGTAGCTGTAATGAGTAAAACCACTGTGGGGTCTATAGAATATAAAAGAGTCACAAGAGCATAAAAGAGCAACTTTATTGACATCAAAGAAAGGGGCAAGCTTCTCTGGCATCTTATTATAATGAATAAAGAGATAGAGAGCTGAGGGACACTTAAAAAAAGCATTCTGTAACTGAAAATCACCTCTAATTATATCCTGTACCACAGAACCAGAAAATATGGCCTTGTGACCAACATTTCCATAGAAGTGTATGACGTAATGGACAATCTCTTGGACACCATCATACTCAGTTGCAGGGGAGGTGAGGCTCAAATGTCAGCTCAATGGGAAAAATCTTTATCCAGTCTCTGAGAGAATGTGTGTGTTCCTCTGCATCTGCTCAGAATCCCTCCTACCTTTGGCCATCAGTGACCCACCATACAAACCTCTCTTATCATCTAAATTTTCAATAACTTAATATTATCTTCTTCTATAATTCTTTCTAATTCTGACCTTCTGTACCATCCTTTCCCCATCATCTTCTGGAATCTCTCATTCCATTCTATCAAACCTTCATTTATCGTCACCCTCTTTAAAAAATATACTTTCTGTGTCCATGTCTGGGCAGAGTCACATTCTCCCAGCGCTACATTGTTATTTCCTCTTCCTACACAGGCTTAGCTCCCTCCATCTTTGAGGTCTGACCACCTAACCCTATTTCTGGACTGCAGACCTCCTGATCACCCAAGGCCCATAACATTTGTTCTCTGAACTCTGTGTTTTCTCCACCACCATTCCTCATTATTCACTGTTCCTATCACCATATTCTGCATCAGGGATGGCAAAAATGTGATACCTTTGCCAAATGCCCACATCCTGAGATCCTCATAAATTGGTCATATTGTTTTTTCTCTTGACCTTGACAGGACACTAGGACCCTTCCCAACACAGTGCAACAGATGCAAATAATATCCACATTCTTTCACTAGATGATTACCTAAAATTGTACAATGCCTATAATCCTAAATTCTAAGAAACTGCTTTCTCATTGTTGTTACTAACTACTCTTTAAATTCATTGAGAATTCTATCACTTCATTTTCCTCTTTCTAGGACACTTGACATCCTGGTAGCCTTGTCCTTCTTTTGCAACTATCCCTATATCTCATGGCCAAGATCAAGCTATCCATCTCTTCTTTATATTCTTACCTGGTTTTGCTCAGCACAGCTGTGAGTGACTTATACAATCATGCTAAAACAAAAGCATGGTCTCCAACATCAAGTTGTTCTTATAGTGCCATTTGGAATCTTTGTACATGTCATATTTTCTGCCTGGCACATTTTAAATGCCCTTTTGTATTTGAAATTTTTTTTTAGATTAAAATTTGCATCTCCCCTTTTCGGTCCTTTACAACTAAATTACAGGCCTATGATCTGGGTGTCCTTGGTTAGACTCATCCTTGTAAGACATTGTGAAGGAAAAGGTTCTTTGTGAGGCATCAATTTAACTAGTGAGGGCAGTAGCAAAAGCATCCAGCTATGGAAGTTGGCAGTGGTTACAAAGCTGAGGAGACAGAAGATCTTTCCTCTATAGGCCAAGGTAGACACATGGGGGAAGTAAAACATTTACCCTATCATATTTCTGTAAGTTCATTGATTGCCTATAATTGACCTCTACCCTTATGTAGTTGGCTAACAGAAGGTACTTAATGCATTTTTAGCATTGATGACTTGCCCAAAATCACTCTGTAGGTAGTACAGCTAGATGTCAAATTTATTCTTCTGACTCTAAACACACTAATCTTCCCAGATATAGTTGGCAGAGCTATTTTTGTGTCTGACTCCCATCATTAAGCCTGGGATAAGTAGTGGTGATTGCTTGCAATAAATTATTCATGCTCTCTGGCCTTTCTACTTCTGGTTCAGCAGGAGACATGGTGGAACAGTTGCAGAGATCATAGTGCATTATATATTTGCTAAAGAGAATGATTCACTATGATTTCAAAAAGAAATAGTTGAGCTATGTCTCTGTGAGAGTCAACCTTGAGGACACTGTGAATAGGCACTATGGGAAGCCTGACTGGTGAGAAATGACTAGTGTCTTGGAGGCCTTCCAAACACTAGACAAAGTAGCAGGAGGAATATTCAGGTTGAAAGAAAAATGGTTGTCTTCCAATTCTAATAGATAAAATTGTAACAGCTTGAAATGAATACAACTACCTCTTTCATCATTTCAAAAGTATTTTTATAGTAGTGTTGCTCAAGTCTCTCTACACATGTCAAACTGTGAAACATGAAGATGTTTGTTGGCTCTTTCTTTTCCTTTCTCCTAGTACTGCACTTCCCAGGCCCCTCACTTCTAAATGAGGTCATAAGGCTCATTCTGACCAGTGGAATGTGGGGAAAGTGATGTAACCACCTTCAGGCTTACCCCTAAAATTTCCTATGAAATCCTTTAATCCCCTCTCCTCTCTTTCCATGGCTGTAAGTGAATATTTGACATCTAGAGATGCACAAGGGAAGGAAACAGAATGCTTAGAGAAGAAACAGGAGTTCCCTGGTGGTGTAGGGGCTAGGCTTCAGCGGTCTCAACGCTGTGACCTGGGTTCAATTCCTAGCCAGGGAACTACCCCAAAAAAACCCAAAACACTAAGAAACACCCTGAAGAATCACCCCAGAGAGCTGACTAATTAAACTCTCTTTTGGACTGTGACATGCATGAGATGTATCCACTTTACTGTGATATGTCACAAACACATTATGGATTGTATTAGTGAGTGGTATTAATCATCCCAACTAATATAGAGCATTACAATGATCTACTGGAAAAAAAAACAAAACAAAACAGTGGATGACGCCATTTAAAATAAAACTTACAGGGAATTCCCTGATGGTGTAGTGGCTTCTTAAGGCTTCAGTGTTGGCGCTGTCAGCGCTGTGGCCTGGGTTCGATTCCCGGTCAGGGAGATACCCACATACCAAAAAGCAAAAAAATAAAAATAAAAAAATAAAACTTAACAACAGTTCAGTTAGGAAAAGATTTATTAAGTATTTACACTCGAAAGATCCTTTTTACTTTGGGAAACTCGTATCTGTCCTATATCTGAAATTTTGTTCTACTGCTTAGACCCCATGTAACTCTCACTTATTCTTTGAGTATCAGCTTATGTCCCATGTCTTCAGAAAAGTTGTTTCTTTTTTTCCTAAAGTTGATACTCCATCCTGTTCTCTCATTACATCTTAGGGGTTCCTTTCTTAGCACTAGTTACAATTTCTAATACATATTTCTGTGTGTGTATTTTTAATGCTCCCCTAGATATTAAACTGTGTGTAACTGGAGACTATACATGTTTTTTCATCATTGCAGAGTCCTCACTCATCATAGCACACAGCACATAATAAAAGATATTAGTTGTATAAATGAATGAACAAATGAATACATGCAAGGTTTGGTATTGGCTTTGAAAAGAACAAAGATGAATATAATCAATTAATGATTAATAGTGAGGCTTAGTCATATATGAGGGCTGTCCAGAAAGTATTCCACCATGTAATATGAAAAAATAGAGGCATTTATGGCTGGATTTTTTTTTTTGTTTTGAACAGCCCTCATATACAGAAAAGAACCAGATAAAAGGGCAACACAGTATTTTCCAAAATGAAGAGTTAGAAGCCAACTTGAAGGAGCTCCTAATTACTAGAGCTGGAACAATTTTAGCAACAAAATAAATAACATAGTATTGAATTGTAATCTAAAGTAGAAAATAAATATCCATGAGTCTATGCTGATATAAATGTTTAAATAAGTTAATAAATGGTAAAGAGAGAGAGCGAGAGAGAGACAGAGAGAGAGAGAGAGACAAATCTCACATCCAGAATTCCAAATAACTTATGTAGGTACTTCCCTACAAGGGGATAAAGCCTACCTCTCCACCCCTTGTACCCCAAGAGTAGAATATGAAAAAAGAAAAAATGTAATTCAAGAGTGGAGGAACCTGGCAAAAATTACCTCAGCCAGTTAGGCGATCAAGGTAAACATTATCAGTGATAACTCATGTTGAAAACATGTACACTTAATGTGACGTGACTTAATGTGATATAATAAGAAAGGCATTTTACCTTTGCAGTCTTCTTCCCAAAGACCCCTAACTCGAGTCTAACCACGAGGAAAACATTAGACAAAACCAGTTTGATTGGCATTCTAATTCTGAAATGTAATCACAAAGAAGGAAACTCTGAGAAACTGTCACAGCCAAGAGAAATCTGTATTAGTCAGGATTGTCCAGAAAAATAGTTCTCTCCAAAATCATATATTGGAACCCAACCTCCTAAAAATGATGGTATTAGGAGGTGGGGTTGTAGGGAGCTACTTAGGTCATGAGGGTGGTGCCCTCATTAATAGGATTAGTGTTCTTATAAAATACACTCCACAGAGATCTTTCACTTCTTCTACTATGTGAGAACACAGTAAGAAGGCACTAGCTATGAACCAAGAAAATGGCTCTCATCAGAACACAATGTCACAACCACGCTGATGTATTTGATTTCAGACTTCTTAGCCTATAGAACAGTAAAAAGTAAATTCTGTTTTTTATAAGTCACCCTGTCCATTCTCTGATATTTTGTTGTAGCAGCTTAAATAGACTAAAACAACATCTATCTATCTATCTATCTGCACACGCACACACACACACACACACACACACATGAGGTTGGACAATTAATTTCACAAACTCATCCTAGAAAAAGTGCTACATACCTAATTGCTGAATATTACAATGGTCACCTTCAAAGTATTCCCCTTGGGAAGCTATGCATTAATGCCAGCATCTAGTCCACCCTTCAAATCAATTTTGGAACTTTCTCTGGAATGACCATTAGACCTGTTGTTGTACCCAAAACCTGACAATTAAGTTCATGAATTTGCCACCATGCACTTATGTTGGCAGCACTGTACAAACAACTTGGCAAAGTGTCATAACCTTCTGGAATGGCCATCAGGGTTGTCTTCATATCCAAAATCTGACAGTTAAATTCCTGAACTTGCCACTGAGTGCTTACATTGGCAGCCCTATACAAACAACTCAGTAAAGTCAATTGCCACTTACTGAGTTGTTTGTACAGGGCTGCCAGAATAAGCACATTGTGGCAAGTTTGGGAACTTAACTGTCAGATTTTGGGTATCGCCATTTCAGAAAAAGTGTTTCAACATTGCTTTGAAGAGTGGACTAGGCATTAGCATCAGTACATAGCTTCCCAAGAGAAGTACTATAAAGGTGACAATAGGGATATTCAGCACTGAGGTATGTAGCATTTTTTCTAGGATGAGTTGGTGAAATTAATTGTCTTACCTTGTATACACATATATGATTTATTTTGTAGAACTAATGTATATCCCAGTTGAAGTCTAAGGCTGGCAGACTGGTAGAACCAAGAAGAGCTAATATCCCAGTTCAAAGGCCATCAGGCAGGAGAAATTGTCTTACTTGGAGAAGAGTCAGCTTTTTTGTCTATTCAAGACTTCAACTGATTGGATAAGGCCCACCCACATTGTGGAGGGCAATCTGCTTTACCTAGTCTAGTGATTTAAATCCTAATCACATTCAAAACCATTCTCACAGAAACACCAAGATGGTTTGCTCCCAGATTTGAGAAAAACAAACAAAGCAAATAAAAGCCCAGAATAATGTTTCATCATAAAATTAACCATCACAGAACCTAAGAAGATATGATAACTCAATGCAATGCGGTGTCCTAAATAAGATCATGGACCAGAAAAAGACATCAGGCAAAACTAAGAAATCTGAGAATAGACTTCAGTTAATACTAATGCATCAATATTGGTTTACTAATTGTGACAATGCACTATACTAATATAAATTGTTAATAATAGAGAAAACCAGGAGAGAGGTATCTGGGGACTGTCTGAACTGTCTTTGCAACTTTTTTGGAAATCTGAAACTTATCCAAAACAAAATATATATTTTTAAAATGTGATAAGAGTTGTCTGTGTCTATTGATGAATGTTGTAAAGAAAGACTTTATGGACAAGGTAACTTTCAAAATATATTTTTCAAATGCAGGTGGGCACCATACTATGGAAACCCTTGAATGTCAGACTGGCAAGTTTTTGTGCATCAATGTCCTAATGAAAACTCTAGATATTAGAAATTAAATGAGAGAGAGAAAGGACCAAATGGAGCGATAATTGCTGACTCCCAGGAAAGGTAAAAAGTAAATCAATTGGTGCCAATGAGGGAACAGAAAGGAGCCAGTGGATTTGAGAAATGCAAAAGAGCAAATTGACAAGACTTAAAAACTGTCTGGATATAATACTGAAAGACAAAAGATTTTAGAGAATTTTCAGGGATTTGAGCTTGAGTGACTTGAAAGATGGTAGTGATCAAAATGAATGTAAGACAAAAGCAAGAGTAAATTTAGAGAAGAATGGAATGTTAAATTTGCATTATCCTCATTATTCTCCTATTCTCTACAGGACATCTGCCAGCCCTTCTGAAACACACATGTGGACTGAGAAGCATGCCTTCTTGTCAGAGATGGGAAACAGTTGGAATCCTGGATGTAGAAGAGACTCCCCAAAGAATGAAAAAGGCAGAGAGCTAAGGACACCAGCTCATAGGGGAGAACATGTGGAACCAGAGCACTACATGAGGTCAGAGGGGAACTGGGAAATTATGATGTGTTTGAAACTAAATATAACCCACCTATCCCTTCTTGAAGAAATGAAGCAAAAGAAAAGAAAGAGAACAACAGCCCTACAGGTACACTAAATTTAAAAATCTAAACCAAAAATTCAGAAATAAAAAAAAAAACACATATCTATTGGGAAGTCCTTTACTGTTAAGCAAAAATGACCATTGTATGTAAAGGTAAAAAAATTATTTGAGGGAGAGGGCCAGTTTTTGACATAAAGTAGAGAATGTGACAGTAGTAATCTAGACCTAAAAGTTACAAATAAAATGAACAAAGATTAATTCATAGAATTAAAGAAATATTCATATTTAAGGAATCAGCAGGAATCATTGTTTCATTCTGATACTATTATTTTCTTGATACCCTTAAAAACAAATTGTTTTAAACTAATGCCTTAAGGCATGATTTATTTGTAACATCTATGTTACTTAAAAATAAATAAATTAATAAAACAGCCTATGTGAGACAGAAAACATAGCAAAGGAGATTGAAAAGTAGAAAATATTAGAAATATAGTAAAACATACCAATTTCACTGTAAGTGAGTCAATTAATCAAAACTATTAAAATGCAAAAACATCATATTAGGCTAAAAATACCACTTTAAAGGAACACAAAATATTATGACACAGAAAAGTTTAAAAATCAAACACACACTAGAGAAAATACAAAATAATTTATACACAAGTTTATTTGTCATGACATTATTAATAATACCAAAGGAATGTCTGTCATTAGAATGTCAGTTGGATAAATCGTGGTACACATATATCCACACAATGAAGTACTTGCCTTCAGGCCTTTAAGAGATGATCTCTCTATCCTGCTGTGGAGATGTTTTCTAGACAATTTGCTGTAGTAGTCACTTAGGTAGCCTCTCTCTCCAGACAATGCCAGGTGTACACTTACATGCCTACTTGAATTTTGCTTTTGCCAATAAAATATGCATGAAACTGATGTGTATCACCTCTCTGTGGAGTTGTTAAGAGGCAGTGCATCATTCACTTTTCTTTTTGTTCTCTCTCCTGAGGCTACACAATGTTCCAAATGATGGCTGCTCCTTTAGCTTGGGTCCCAAAGTCAGGATGACAATGACACAAAATAGAACTTTTAGCTGACTAGCACAGGGCATGTAATATGAATGAGACATAGACTTTTGTTGTATAAAGCCACAATAAACATTTCAGCTTGAAACTGTATGTTGACAGATTTGTCAACTTGTAACAAGAAGTAAAAATACAAAAAATGTGGTATTGCCTTAAGCATAGCAATGGATGGTTTGGAAAATGAGTACAAGCTAGAAAAATGGTAATTCATGCTATGAAATATAAAATATTTGGTCATTTGGTGAAAGAGAATAATGGTAAGAGGAGGGCCTTCCAGAGGGTGGAAGCTTAAAACTTTTATGATGAAGTCTTGAATAAAAAAAGTATATAGGGGCCAAAAATTGATTGAAACACACATTAACTATATAAAAGCCTATGTATTCATAATGATATTCAAAAAATGATTAAAGATTGGTAAACATTGGCAATCATTTAAGCCCTGTGGTGAGAAGGGCAGGTTGGACTCTAGGCTGTGGCCAGTAGTGGATGCTAGCTGAGAAGAATTTCTGTAACTAAGGATATACAAAAGAAGCCATGTGAAGACAGGAAGAGGGACAGAAATGCTGAACAGGCTGGTCCCACACCCTTATGTAGCAGTCAAAACTTGGGACAAATTTATGAGCTGCAGTGGTCACTACTGAGGAGTGAACATTCCCAGCCCCATACCAGGCTTCCCAGTCCAGAGTTCCAGTACTAGAAAAAGAAGCCCCCAACTTCTGGCTGTGTAAACCAGCAGATTATGGCTGAATGAGACAGAGAGTGGCTGGAGTCCTAGTCATTCCTCTTACAGGAATGAACTTAACTCACTGATGGACTCACTTACACTGGACTCCAGTGCTGGAGTAGTAGCTTTAAGGCATCAGGGACATACAGAAAGAAAGTAAATTTTTTGGTTCAGGGTGAGGGCTGGAGGGGCAGCATTCTTCTAAATAGAAGTGTTGGTAGAAGTCACTGTTTCTTTGTTGAGCCCTCCTCCCACCAAACCTACAGAATTAAGTGAGAGCCATTTCTGAGTCTCTATTAACCTGGCTAACACCATTTACCCTGTCCTGTTAAATCCCTGAGAACCCACCCAAATTGCAAGCCCACCCAAGCTTCTTTCAGTGGCCTTTCCATACAAATATCCTGTCTTGGCTTATGCTGCAGACTGTCTTAAAATCTCTCAAATGTTCACAAACCTGAAACAAGCAGTATTTGGTCCCAGAGTATTCCATACCTCTTGCTAAGTGGAACTATCATTGAAAGTCAAAGGAGAGATAAAGAGCATCCCAGAAAAAAAAAATGTTAAAGGAGTTCACTACCACCAAATGGATATTTCAAGCAATATTAGAGGGACTTCTTTAAGGTAAAAAATATAAAAAATGTGAATAATGAGATACCAATAACTAAGTGTCTATCAACAATTCCTTTATATGCAAATGGATTAAATGCTCCAATTAAAAGTCATATGGCTGAATGGTTAAAAAAACAGAACCCTTACATATGCTACCTATAACAGACTCACTTCAGATCAAAAGATACAAACAGACTGAAGGTAAAAAGGTGGGGAGAGCTCGGCAAGATCATGACCAGAGAGTGAATCCCTGAAACCTCTCCTGGAAAATACAATTGAATGGCCAGTCAGGACCCAACATGGGAAACCCTGAGTGGCACAGTGACTGCTGAGAGATCCACACATTCCAAGAAAGCACCTGAAGTTTAGAGAAAGAGGGGAGAGCAGGAGGGAATAGAGGGAGCAGAAATGTATCACAACCTGACCTAACCCTGGCTAACTGAAGGAACTAGGAAGGGATCAGGGAACATTGGCTGAGGAGCAGTATGATACTGGAGGGTGGGGGTGGGGAACAAGGTTGAGTGGCTGAGGCCCTGAGAGAATTTGGGCGAGTTGAACCAAGAAGCAGCATGTTAGAGACACAGTCCTGGAGCCGCACCCAGTTAGCTCAAAGGCTGAACAAAGCATCTGAGTTGCCCTAAGAGGGAATAGGCCCCCAGCTTCAGCACTATTTCACTGTTGGCTCTGAGTAAGTTAGAGTCTAGAAATGGCTGCAGTGAAATGCTGAAACACAGTCTTGGGTGAAAAATGGGCCCAGGAGAAGTGAGTAAGGCTGGGTTCGCGTAAGCACTCAGTCCCCATGGTTCTCAGCTTGTCTTACATAGGCCTCTCCCTTCCCCTACCCCCTGGACTTCCCTGACCAATAATCTGTTGTTGCACCAATGTCCAACCAGGGAAGTTGTCTCAGAAAGCAGAGCGGAAACAGACCACCCAGATGAGTTCATCTCAGCTCTCTCTCCCAAAACTTACCCCCCGCCCCCCAAGCCACCTAGTATTGGCTCTACAGCAAGACATTATAGGGATACTAAGCAGGAAGAGAAAGTAGAGACCTCCCTAGAACTGTCACAGAAAAAGCTCTCATGCCCCAAAATAACACCACGGCCTCCACTGCTGCTGCTGCATGGAGAAACACTATGAATACTTTAGGATTCCAAGCTGCTCAGGAAAAAAAAAGATGAAAATTTTCCAGAAAAGAATCTTATAGATCTAGAAATTTATGAACCAGATGACAGAAAATACAAGGCTGCAGTTATAAAGGCTCTCAGAGAAATGAAAACATATAGAGGGAAAAAACAAAACCCTAGCTGAGATGAATGATCTCAGAAAGAAAATTCATGAATACACAAAAAAAGAAAAAACATTTTAACAAATAAATTGAAATGATAAGAAATAATCAGATGAAAATTTGAGAGACAAATAATGCAAAAAAAGAAGTAAGTAATGAAATAACTGCCACAGAAAACATGGCAAACCAGATGAAGGAAAGAATTAGTGAAACTGAAGATCAGAACATGGAAACAACACAGAAAAAAAACAGGGAATTCAGAGTCAAAAGGATTGAAAGAAGCCAACGAGAGCTATCTGACTCAATTAGAAAGCAATATTAGAATAATAGGCTTAGAAGAAGATGCAGAAAAAACCCTACAGAGAGCATACTCAAACAAATTGTAGACAAAAACTTTTACAACCTATGGAAAGATCTGGAACCACAAAATCAAGAAGAAAATAGATCCCCTAGTTACCTGGATCCTAGCAGATCTTCTCCAAGACACATTATACTGAAGTTGTCAAAAATCAAAGACAAAGGGACAATTCTCAAGGTAGCCAGGGGAAAATAAAACTATAACCTATAAAGGAAAACCCATCAAGCTATCATCAGATTTCACAGCAGAAATGCTGCAAATCAGGCTGGAGTGGAATCAAATAATCAAAATACTAAAGAGAGTAACTTCTAGCCAAGAATAAATTATCAAGCCAAGTTATCCTTCAGATATGAAGGAGGAATAAAGACCTTCTCAGATATACAGAAACTGAGGGAATTCTCCAGCATGAGGTGACATTCCATGAAAGACTGAAAGAGGCTCTTAGACCTGAAAAAAAAGCATCAGAATAAATGAAATAGAATGGGACAACAAGTAAAAAAATAAAATAAAAAGAGGGAAGGAAGAAGTAATGGCCATAGGAAATCCTTATATACCAATTATCACTCAAAATGTAAATGGACTGAACTCAGCAATAAAATGACACAGAGTAGCAGGCTGGATTAAAAAACAAAACCCATCCATATGCTCCCTCCAAGAGACACACTTCAGCCATAAGGATAAACACAGACTCAAAGTGAAAGGATGCAAAATAATTTTCCAAACAAACGGTATCCAGAGAAAAGCAGGAGTTGCAATACTGATGTCTAACAACATAAGCTGCAGCCTAAAAAAGATAAAAGGAGACAAAGATGGACATTTCATAGTAATAAAAGGGACAATACAACAACAAGAAGACTTGACACTAATTAATATATGTGCCCCCAATCAGGAAGCACCAAAATATACAAACCAATTACTAACCAATCTGAAAGGAGAAACTGAGAAAAACACATTGTAGGGTAGCTAAATATCTGCTTAACAGCTATGGACAGATCATCCAAACAGAAACTAAATAAGAAAATATCAGATTTAACTGACACATTGTAACAATTAGATATAATTGACATTTACAGAAAACTTCATCCAACAAAAACAATCATACCTTCTTTTCTAGTGCACATGGAACATTCTCAAGGATAGACTACATGCTGAGAGAGAAAATTCACTTCAGGAAATTCAGGAAGATTGAAATCATACCAAATGTATCCTCAGACCACAAAGCTTTGAAATTGGAGTTCAATTGCAAAAAAAAAAAAAAGCAGAAAAAAGTCACATATACATGAAGATTAAACAATATCTTTTTAAAAAAAGATTGGATCAAAGGACAAATAAAAGAAGAGATTAAAAATTACATAGAAACTAATGACAGTGAAAATACAACATATCAAAATTATTGTGAGGCAGTGAAAGCAGTACTAAGAGGAAAATTTATATCATTACAGGACTATCTTAAGAAACAAAAAAAAAATCACAAGTAAACATCCTAACATCCCATCTTAAAAAACTAAGAAAAGGATAGAGAAAACCCAAGTCAGCAGAAGGAAAGAAATAATAAAAATTAGAGCAGAGCTAAACAAAATTAAGAACAGAAAAACAATAGAAACAATTAATGCAACAAAGAGCTGTTTTTTTAAAAAAAAAATCAACAAAATTGACAAACCCCTGGCTTGATTAACCAAAGGACAAAAGGAAAAAACACAAATATCCAAAATTAGAAATGAAAGGGCAGAAATTACAATGGATACCACAGAAATACAAAAGATCATAAGAAAATATTATAAAGGGCTTTATGCCACCAAATTTAAAACTAGAAGAAATGGACAAGTTTTTAGAAACATATACTCTCCCTTGACCAAACCAAGAAGAACTGGATAACATAAATAGACCAATGTATAGTAAAGAAATTGAAACAATTATCCAACACCTCCCCAAAGGCAAAATCCCCAGACCAGACAATCTCACCAATGAATTGTACTAAGCATTAAAAGAAGAATTAATGCCTATATTCCTCAGACTCTTCAAAATATTGAAAATGAGGCAATACTTCCTATCTCATTCTATGAGGCTAACATTACCCTAATACCAAAGCCTGGTAAAGACAATACAAAAAAAGAAAACTGTAGACCGATATCTCTCACGAACACAGATGCAAAAAATCCTAAACAAAATATTAGCAAATAGAATACAACAGTGCATCAAAAAGATTATACACCACGATGAAGTGTGATTCATCCCAGGAGCACAAGAATGGATCAATGTACAAAAATCAATCAATGTGATACATCACATAAACAAAATAAAAGATAAAAACCATATGATCATATCAGTTGATGTATAAAAAGCATTTGACAAGATACAACATCCATTTATGCTCAAAACAGTGAATAAAATGGGTATAGAAGGAAATTACCTCAACATAATTAAGTCCATATATGACAAACCTTCAACTAATATCATATTGAATGAGGAAAAGCTGAAGCCCATTCCCCTAAAATCAGGAATAAGAGAAGTATGATCCCTGTCACCACTGCTCTTCAATATAGTACTAAAAGTTCTAGCTAGAACCATCAGATAAGAGAAAAAAATAAAGAATATCTAAATTGGGAGAGAAGAAGTCAAACTGTCACTATTTGCAGGTGACATTAACCTTTATACAGAAAATTCCAAAGATTTCACCAGAGGGAGTTCCCTGGTGGTGTAGTGGCTTAAGGCTTCGTCGCTGGCGCTGTCTGCGCTGCGGCCTGGGTTCGATTCCCAGCCAGGGAGCTACCCACATATAAAAAAAAAAAAAAAAAAAAAAAAAAAGATTTCACCAGTAAAGTTGCATAATACAAAATCTATGTACAAAAACAAATTGCATATCTATATCCAAACAATGAATCTTCAGAAAAAGAAATGAGAGAATCAATGCCTTTAGCAATTGCAACAAAAAGAATGAAATACCTGGGAGTTAACTTTAAAAAGAAAATGACAGACTTATACATGGAAAACTATAAAACACTTTTAAAAGAAATTGAAGAAGACACAAAGAAGTGGAAAGATATTCCTAGTTTATGAATAGAAGACTTAACATTGTTTAAAAGGCCATATTACCAAAAGCAATATACAGATTTAATGCAATTTCCATCAAAATCCCACAAACATACTTTTACAAAATAGATTTTAAAAAAATGTTTAGATTTGTATGGAAGCACAAAAGACCCCAAATAGTAAAAGCAATACTACATAAAAAGATGAGGCTGGTGGTATCATGCTTGCCAACTTCAATTTACACTGCAAAGCATCAATAATCAAAACAGCTTGGTATTGGCAGAAAAACAGGCACACAGACCAATGGAACAGAATCAAAAACCCAGAAATAAATTTACAAATGTATGGACAAATAATTTTTTATAAAGAAGCAAAAAATATGCAATGGGAAAAAGAAAGCCTCTTCAGTAGATGGTTCTGGGAAAACTGAAAAAACATATGCAAAAGAATGATTTTGAGCTGTGAACTCTCACCATATACTAAAATTAATTTAAAAATGGATTAAAGACCTTCACACAAGACACAAAACAATAAACAGTATGGAAGAAAACATTGGTACTAAACTTATAGAACTTGGGCTCAAGGAGGACTTTATGAGTCTGACCTCAAAGGCAAGGGAAGTAAAAGCAAAAATAAATGAATGGAACTATATCAAACTACAAATCTTTTGCACAGCAAAAGAAACTATCAATAAGCAAAGAGACAGTCAACTGAATGGGAGAAAATATTTGCAAACAATACATCCGTTAAGGGTCTAATATGTAAAATATATAAAAAACTAGTGCGACTCGACAACAAAAAGCAAACACCACAATTTAAAAGTGGGCAGAGAACCTGAACAGACACTTCTTACATGAAGATATAAAAATGACCAACAGACATATTAAAAAAAATGCTCAACCTCTTCAGCTATTTGGGAAATGCAAATCAAAACAACAATGAGATACCACCTCACACCTGTGAGAATGACTATAACTGCTTGAGAAGCCATGGAGAAAAAGGAACTCTCACACACTGCTGGTGAGAATGTAATTTGGTATAGTTGTTATGGAGGACAGTGTGGAGGTTCCTCAGAAAACTTGGAATAAAGTTACCATATGACCCAGCAATCCCCCTTGTGGGTATCTACCCCCCAAATTTAAAAACCTTAGTCTGCAAATACTCATGTACCCTGATGGTCTTTGCAGCGCTGTTCATGGTGGCCAAGACGTGGAAGCAACTGAAGTGCCCTTCAATAGATGACTGGATAAGAAAGTTGTGGTACACATATACAACAGAATATTACTCAGCTATTAGAAAAGATGAAATACTACTATTTGCAACAAAATAGATGGACCTTGAGAACATCCTGCTAAGCAAAATAAGCCAAACAGAAAAAGCAAAACCATGTGACTTCACTCATATGTGGAATATAAAACTGAAAGCAACAAAGAAAAAAATACCTCATGGACACAGTCAATAGTTTAGCGGTTACCTAGGGATAAGTGGGGTGGAAGTGGGAGAAGAGGGAGGTTTTGGGAAAGAAGGGAGGGGGAGCCAAATACATGGTGATGGAAAGAGAACTGACACTGGATGGTGAACACATAATGTAACACATAGACGATGCACTGTAGAATTGTACACCTAGAACCTATGTAATTCTTGTTAACCAATGTCACCCCAGTAAGTCAAGGAATTAAAAAAAAAAAGAAGGCAAATGGCTTCTGGAACCAAATGTTTTTGAGCTGCTAGTATAGAAGAGTACAATATTTTCCAGCTGTCGGAGGAGTCAGAAATGTTGTCTAGGTTGGAAATAGTAATTGTTTAATTAAATATATTTAAATAATTCAATAAAAATTATTGAAATGTTGAAAAAAGGAATGAAAAAGTTATTTCATAAAAATTAAAATAAAAAAAAAGCTGGAATAGCAATACCTTACAACAATAGACTTTAAAACAAAGGCTATAACAAAAGGCAAGAAGGACTCAGTAATTCCACTTGTTAGTATTTATCCAAAGACCCAAAACACTACCTCTAAGGCACATGTGTGTCCATATGTCCATTGCAGCATTACTTACATAGTTAAGACATGGAGGTGACTTGGGTATCCATCAGTGAATGAAGAAGAGGCGGTACATGTATACTAAGCCACAGAAAATAATAAAATCTTGCCATTGGCAATAACATGAATGAACTTAAAGAGTATTGTGTCAGGTGGAATAAGACAGGCAAAGACAAATGCCATATGATTTAATGTATATGTGGAATCTAATGAACAAAATAAATGAACAAACAAAACAGAAACAGACTCAGATACAAAGAATATTTTGATGGTTGACAGATGGTGGGAAATATTTGAAGAAGGTGAGAAAAGTAAAAAGTACAAAGTGGTAGTTACAAAATAGTCATAAAGATATAAGGTATAACATAAGGAATATAGTAATATTGTAATAACTATGTATGGTCTCAGATGGGTACAAATTTTACTCACTGTATCTTCTAACACTGTATGGTATTTCGCTGCAGTCATTCTTTCTACCAAGTCCATTTTTCTCCAATAAAAAATTTAAGATCTATATGTATCAAGAAGATTTAATTATTCAATTAATTTTTATTTTAAAATTAAAATTATTTTTATAGTTTCAATCATCAGTTTTATTTTATTGATAATTTTTAGGGTAGGCATAGTTGTAATGAATTGAATAAAAGGTTTGTAATTATTTCATAGACATTGAAATTGTGGAAATTTTTGTGAAAGATATATAAATAATAATATAAATAAAAGACAAAGTAGTAGGTTGCACAGAAGGAGAGATGACAGAGTAAGACATTATGACATGGAGAAACAGAGACAGAAAGTGAGGTATGAAAGCACTTGCTATAGCATTCCAGGCCTCACATCTGCAAACAATATATGAGGAAAGAGAAGAGATCTCTTCTGGAAGCTATCCCAAAGGAACCAAAACTTCTTTCCAGAAGTTCTCTCCAAAACCCTCTCTTTACATCTCATTGGGTCACATGTAAAGTCTCTGTAGCCAGAAGAATGCTATGATCTGATGAGCTCAGTCCTGACCATCCCTAAACCAATTTTCCCTTTAAGCATTGAGGATGTAATCTTAAATTCCTTAAAATAATCAGACCCTTCCTTGGTGTCTATACAAACTGAACAGCTGCTCTATCATGGGACCTGGGTGCAATAAAAGTTTAGAAGGTAGAATGATAGGTACATTTGACCTGAATTTATGTTTATGCCTGTTTTCCTAGTATAATAATTAATATATCCCTCCATTTCTCTTTCAAAAGCAACTTATTTTGGATGATAAATTATAGTGTAATCGTAGTATTAGGAGAACATCAGTGTCTTATTATATTTACTGGTCTTTGTAACAATTAGTACTGTAGTCATGGGAACAAAGTATTGTTACATTCATATGTTATAATAAGAAAGTATCATTATCTCAATTTTCAGTGAATCTTGGCATTTATATAGTTAGAAAAGCAAACATTATAAAAGGCAAGTATGGTTCAGGTTACAGCCCAGTTTAGCAGTTCTAGACCCACCTCTAACATCCACTAACTTTATGATCTTGTTTAAGTCTAGATCTAAATTTAATGAGTTCTAAAATAAAGCCATTGGACCAAATTATTTTCCCTTAGCTCTCATAACCTATTCTACTATACTCATAACTATCCATATGTCACCACCAACATTGGTGCTATAGAGTTAAAAAATGCAGCTTTAAGATTTACACATTCCATGTATGGAAGCAATGAGGTGCAAAGAAGGAAGAGCCCAGGTTGGCTTCAGCTTCCCTCCATTAGCTCTGGGCTGTGGGTAAGTCTTGCTTGCCATTATAAACCCTGAGGCAGTTTATCACAGTGATAAAACCCCTAGGATTTAGGATTTAGGATTTAGGATCAGTTTAGCCTCAAATATTCACTTCTTTGCTTATTTTACATTGGTTAAGACTTTGCCTCTACACTAGGTCTACCTCACGAGGTTACTTAACTTCTATTGTGAAGCTCCAGTCCTTCAGGTGATAGACACAACTGCCAATTCAGTGCTAATGAACCCACTTCTGCCAACATATGTGTGTTCAGTACACTGCCTTTTCCAGGAATGCTTTCCCTTTAATCCTTTTAGGTTTTGGAGGGTTTACCTAGCGATAAGTGAGAGGAGATAGGGCAGACATGGGTTCTTGATATCCACTGAGCAGCCATCATTCTGTCTGGCCCTTGGTCTCATATCCATACGACCTGGAAAGTCACCCTTTGTTTCTGTCTTCAGATCCATCAGGATGAGCCATCCTTGGTTCTGCACCTATCTGTGATGACACAAAAGGCTTTGCCTGCCAAAAACACACCACAAGCTACTTCTTTCCTGGAGTCTTTCTACCTCCCCAGGACTGCACCCAAAAAGCAAGACTCCAGTCTGCCCTCTGGGGGTCGACTTTGACAGGGGACTAGGAACAGTAAGCTTTCTCAGACTCCTTTCTTCCCTTATCTGACCCAGGGCATTTTTATATAGTTCTTGGGGCAAAGAACTTTATTTTACTAAATAAATATGTGCCTTCCGCAATCATTTTCCCATGATTTTAGTTCTTTGCTTTCCCCCTAAAGGCCAGGATTTTTAAAAGCTTTTCTTTTTAATCTCTTTCTCTTCCCTTCCTTGAGAAAATAAATAAAATTCTCTGGCTCTCTGAGTCAGATGAAGGCCAAAGGTACAAGGAAATACCACAGAAGAAAGTGTCATTTAAATTTTTACAATCAATAATGCATTAATAAATGCCATATTAATAAATAAATCTATGTAAAATACTCAGCACTGTGCCTCATGGACTGTACCCATTCAACAAACAATAGCCATGATTGTTAATATCTGCTCTACAATGTTACTTTAAAGATGCAAATTATCTGATGTATAATAGGTGTTTAATAAAATATCACCCATTGTATTGAAGAAAAATAATTTTGAGTTTAAAGACTAATTTTTTTGAGTGAGAAAGTTAGCTGGAAATAATTTTTTAAAAAGCTTTGAGAATTTGTTTTTCTTATTGCTCTTTTTTATCCCCTATAAACCACATCCTAGGGTAACTCAAATTGTAACACTTAGATGTTCCTAACCTTCATATTCTGGAAGATTATATTAGCAAAAATAACCATTAAACATTCAGAACACACAACATATAACATAGGCCATTAAATCATCAACATTGGATCATATAGAACTATTTGCTTCATCTAACTCTAATGGCAGGAGAACAGGTAAAGCAAAATTATAGATTGGGCTGCTATGAGGGCAAATTCAGAGTCCTAGGTGTTTTTAGACATGTTCCAGAAAAGTATGAAAATGAAGCTGGCTTCTCAGATTTCTAATGCTACTTTAGTAAATAGGACACACTTAATGGAGGTGGAAACCATTCTGGCTAACTAGTAAGACACAATCTCCTCTCTACTGTCAATATTTTGAGTCAAGGGTATTGGGTTGGCCCTTGTAACGCACGTATGGGACCCATGTGAGGAAAACCAAGGACAGGTAAATAAGGGTAGGAAATAAGATTAGGATAAATATAGAAAAAAAAATACCATGTTGCTATGTATGTGAAAATACTAAATATGCTAAATGTGTTGTTGTAAGGTTAACATTGTTCCAAGTAAAATACTAATGAATCTGAAACTGGACCAAGTGATTCTAAAGTCTATTTTGAAAATAAATATAAAGCTATATTTTTGATACAGAAAGAAGAGTAATGAGAAGCTGCTTCCTTTACCATGTAGTAAAATAAATTATGCTGTTGCAATAAGTTAAATGGTTTATGAACAGAAAGACAGATAATAAAAAAGCATAGATTGAGCCAACCCCTAGCATATGTAAGAATTTATAACGTAAGTGTGTGTAAGTGTTAAATAGTATTAAGAAAATTAGTGATGTACCTGGAGGGGAAAATCATGTTAGATTCTGCCCATATGGCACATACAAGTTCTAACAATTAAGTTCACAAACTCATCCTAGAAAAAGTGCTACATACCTCATTGCTGAATATCACTATGGTGACTGAAGTACTCCCCTTGGGAAGCTATGCACCAATGCTAGCACTTTGTCCACCCTTCAAAGCAATTTTGGAACTCATTTTCTGGAATGGCCAGAAAACTGTCATTGTATTATACTTGATGTCCCAAATATCATCAACATGTCTTCCTTTCAATATTTCCTTTATCTTCAGGTAAAGAAAAATGTCATTGGGGGGCCAGATAAGGTGAGTAGGAGAGGGGGGGGTATTCCAATACAGTTTATTGTTTACTGGCTAAAAACTCCCTCACAGACAGTGCCTTGTGAACTGGTGCTGGTGCATTGTTGTGATGGAAGAACCGTGAGTTGTTGGTGAAAATTTCAGGTCATTTTTGTCTAACTTTTTCATGTAGCTTTTTCAGCACATTCAAATAATAAACTTGGTTCACTATTTGTGCAATTGGTACAAATTTATAATGAACAATCTCTCTGATATCAAAAAAGGTTAGCAACATCATTTTGACTCTTGATTTGGGCTGACAGAACTTTTTGGCCTTGAATAATTGACTGACTTTTACTGTGCACTCTGACACTTTTAAGGTCATGTTGGTACACCCATGGTTCATTAACTGGTGGTAATAGGGACCAAAACATTTTGCCTCTCCAAAAGATCTTGGCAAACTTTGACTTTCCTTTGCTTTTATTAGTGAGCACCTTTGGGATCATTTTTGCACACACCTTTCTCATGCCAAGATTTTCAGTTAAAATTTTCCTGTTTATCTATTGATGTTTACTTGGTCTGCTATGCTTCTCACAGTCAGTCGACAATTTTGTCATGCAATTCGATAATTTTTTGCAATGTTTTCATGAGTTCTGCTTGTTAGTGGGTGCCCTGACCTCTCTTCATCAGTGACACTTCCTCTCCCCTCAGAAAAACGTTTAATCCATTTGTATACTGCCATTTTCTTCATGGCATTATCCCCATAAACTTGAACTAACATGTCCCTGATTTCACTTCCACTCTTGCCAAGTTTAACAAATTTAATGTTTGTTCATTGCTCTAATTCAAGCTCTGACATACAACAATAATGAATGCCATTCAGCAAGACACTGTCACATATCGACGTGAACACAGCTGTGAGACATAGATATACCAAGGCTATGAAACCTTACCAAGCTGTTTGTACAGTGCTGCAAACGTAAGTACATGGTGAAAAGTTCGCAAACTTAATTGTCAGAACTTGTATCAAAATTAATTTCAGGTGGATTAAAGAATTGCATGTAAGAATGAAATCATTGAAAAACTGAAGAAATTATTTTGTTTAATTGAAAACATGAAATAAGGTTGTAATCATAAAAATAAAATCAAAGTAAAAAATTCTGAAAAAAAATTATTATACATCTGGCTACCAGCATGGGGATTCAAAAAAGGCTGAAACTGTAATTTTATTTTTCAAAACCAATTTTTAGTTTCTCCCCATAAATACTTTACCTATTCTCTGTTCAAAACCATTTCTTTGATGCAAACTTGGAGCGACTTTTCCCCAGATATTCCTCCTGGTTTAACCTCCAGGTGTTAGGTTAGACGATGCATTCCTCATTCTAATAAGAGTGAGCCTTGGCGGGGGGTTCCCTGGTGGTGTAGTGGCTAGGCTTTGGCGCTGCAGCCTGGGTTCGATTCCCAGCCAGAGAAACACCAAAAAAAAAAAAAAACAGAGTAAACCTTGGGCTCTGTCCTCTCACTTCATCAAGGACATATTCTATTTCTGTATTGGTCTGTCTCTGTCTCTCTTATTTCATCAACAGTCCCTGTGTAGGGGGTAAAAATGAGTAATTATCCAGTAATTGCAAAGAGCATAAATATATATTTGATCTCTTAGTTTGCAACACACACACACGCACACACATACACAGACTTGTGCACACACACACACACACACACACACACACATATATATACTGGATCCTGAATCACCTCTCCTCTTCTAGCTATTGCCTCATTTCCCTACTTTGCTGCAGAGGAAAACTGGAATAAACTCTCTAGGAACATTCCCTCTACTTCCTCAGTTCATCAGCTACTCCGATCTGGCTTCTGCCACCAACACTCAAATGAAATTGCTTTTGTCACATCACAAATGAATTCTATTTGCCACAATCATTGGGTCCTTTCTTTCCCCCACATTTGACAATGAATTTCTCCTTCTTGACGTGCTCTCTTCTCTTGGGATCTGTGGCAGGACCTTCTCCTGAGTTGCTCCTTAGTTAATTAATGGTCTCTTTCCTCTCTTGATTACTTGCCTGGATAATCCCATTTATTTCTATGGCTTTAAATACACTCTATCTGATGATTCCAAACTTACACATTCACATACCCATTAACCCCCCAGCAATCTCAGTTTGGGTGTATTTCAAATATAACTTCTCCAAAATAGGTATTTTGATTTCCCCCCATAACCTGACCTCACCTCATACTGGCTTCCTAGTCATATGTCTGTTTTGCTAAAGCTAGAAACCTGGGAGTCATCTTTGATTTTAATCACCAAGTTTCATCTATTCTGCTTCTGAAACATATCTCAATTTCCTTCTAGTTCTATGTCCCCTGCCAGCATCCTGGCCTGTGCTATATCATCTCTGGTCTAGATTACTACCAGAGATCCTTGGCCAGTCTCCTTAGCTCCATTTTTATCCCTCTCAAATGCATTCTCCTTGCAGCATCCCTGCCAATGGTTGCAAATCAATTGTCATTCAGGATTCAGATATATTATAGGGGTAAAGTCAAGAGGAGTTGCTTATGAATTGTATGGGGATGAGGAGGGAAGAGAGAAATCAAGAATGACTAGGGTTTTGCTGGAGCAACTTCACAGGAGGTGGTAACTTTTACAAGGTGGGTAAATTTAAGTCAGGTACAAGATTGGCTGGTGAGGATGGGGTGGAGGGGTAATCAAGAGTTCTGTTTTTCATGTATTAATAATGAAGTGTCAATTAGCCAAGTGTAGGTGTGCATATCTGGATGGAATATTAGACATGATAGATATATTTTGATAAATAAGGGAACCAAGCTAGGCTACCAGAGAAGCAAATATTTATGGGGGAAGATTTGGATATGTTATTAGGCTATATGATGTGACCTGGTAATGGAAATCTGGCATTATTTAAATATATGGGTCTGGCGATCAATGGGTAAATTAGGCCTGGAGAGTTAAACCTGATGCTCATCCTGAAAGCTTAAAGTAAGGAAAAAATATGATGGCAATGAGACTTCCAGAAAATCAAAATATTTTAATGTCACATATTCAAAATAAGTGTTATTGAATCAGATGGGTAAATGTTTAGTATTATCCCTCTTCTACCTACTAGAAGCTAGAAGCACTCTCTTCACCCCAATTGTGACAATAAAATGTCTTGAGACATTTCTTTCCCCTGGAAGCATGGCACGACTTGCTCCTGCTTGAGAACTCTGGTTAGAGGAACATCAATGAGAAAATCTACTTCTTTTTAGTCACTGAAAATGTTAATATTTGAGAATTTAGGAGAACTAAATACAAAGTAGTAGCATTCTGATATTTTATCTTGCAAAAATGTCTCAGAAAGGACTTGATAATTAAGCAGGCCACATGCACCCCAAAGGTGTGGGGTGGGGAAAGAGGGTGGAGAGCTCCCAGCTAGAAAGCATCGTGGAAGCACAAGCAGAGGAAGGAAACCTAGCGCCTTGCCTCATCTTGCAAACCACCCTTTCTCTCCTGCAATAATCCTGTCTACTTTCCACAGGCAGATGGCTTTGGTAGGAATAGACAATGTTTCCAGCATTGCTGGACCTACTAGGTTTTATTTCTTAGAGAAGAGTCAGTGCAGTTCACCTGCTGCCCTCTAGTGAAGTGGTCCTGGATGCCCAGTATGCCATGAATGGTGGCAGTTTCAGAGTTTGGTTTCAAGGCTGAAACTGTCAAGCTGGCTCTTGAGCTTGAATGCCAGGGTGCAAGAGACCAGAACATGTTGGTCTTCTAGCTTTGCTCACGTCCTTGCTCCACTCACTGGCAAGTTCACAGGCAGAGGTCAACTGGATAGGAGAGGAGCAGGGGTGTGGCACACAAAGGCATGACCATTGCTCAAAGTGTTTCCAACAAGGTAGAAATAGCTGGGTGAAGAGTAGGCTGGGACAATCCCTTGACCACTAGAAGTTGGCTCTCCATTGCCTTCTGCTGTACAAATAAGTGCAGTCCACAGGTGGAAGAGACACCATTCAATTACTGAGACACAAATTAAAATGTTATGTACCAATATAGGCCATGGAATGATACTGCTCCTCATGGATTGCATCTAAAGACAGAGCACATATTTTTGTGTATGTGCCAGTAGAAGAAAAGCTAATCATATAGAGGTCCTAGTACAGATTTAGAAATACTGAGGGCCTAATCCTGCTCCTAAAATGTAAATGCATATGGGATGGTGGAGGCCAGGATAGGAACTACTTCTCTGAGGTGCCAGTTAAAGTGATACCCACACCAGGAATGTTGGAAAGGTCTCTACTCTTTGTACTTCTTTAGAAGAAATCTTTAATTTAAAAGTCACACTACAAAAATTATGAAACAAATTATTCATATCAAATTTTAAAGATTTATCACAATTTCTTTAAATGGGGAGCACCCATAGGTCACCTATTTATTAATATTTACCCAGTTTATTCACAAGGAATATATATTGTATAAAGTAAAAATCCTCATGTATGTATCTGCATGTTTCATCTTAGGGTTCTGAATAAAGGAATTTGAAGGGAGGAAAGACATGACTTGACCTATGATTCTGGCTACTGTGCTAGGAATAAACTATAGGAAACTTAGGCAGCAGCAGGGAGACTAGTTAATGGAATATTTCTGTATTCTAGACAAGATGATGGGGGCTCTGATTGGGTGGTAGCTGTGCAAGTGGTGATGAGCGAACAGTTAGCAGTTCCTGGGCCAAGTATGTTGTTGATGTTGCGAGTTGTCACCATTGCTTTACGACCCATTTTGAACTCAAATGAGAAAATAGCTTGAATTTACTTTTTATCTGACATCATTTCCATAGTCTAAAATAAATATAAATAAACAGCAATAAGTCAATAGCAAAAAAAAACACAAAGTGAGAAATGTGCAATAAAATGATGTATAACATTTATTCAAGAATGTATTCCAATATCAAATGGCAAACTTCAACAAAAACCACAATTATATTTGCATCAACCAATACCAAGACTGATGCATTTATGAAATATGTGTCTTACCTTCTGGAAATTTATCCATTTAAGTTCTTTCCAAAGAAAAGGAAGTTCATTGTTGAGTTTCTATGTAATTCTAATAAGTAGAACTATTCAGGCTATTGTGGCATGCATTATCTCTGGGTTTTATCTTATGTTGTCTACTGATTTTCCATTTAACCATAGTTCCGCATGTGTATTTTAATAAGCTATTTCACTTTTACTTATTTATTTATTTTTTAACAAGGCAGGAAACAAAATAGCAAACCTTCAGCTCAAGGTAGACATAGGAATGGGGGAAGGGGAGAAATATGAATTGTTTTAAGTTAAAGAGGCCATTGCTACAAAAAGATAAAATGTAAAATAAACTAAAAGGACATACTCAAAGGAAAATGCAAAGGCAACATCCTTAGCACATTTTCTGTGCCCTTTAAAAGGCTTTCTCCCAAAACAATAAAGAACAAATCTCATTTAAGCCATTTAATAATTCTGAATGTCATTTTGATTTAATGTAAAATGTCAAGAACTATTTCTAAGTAAATTAACGTAATATGTTCCACATAAATTCCACTAAATACAATGTTATTTGGCTAAAATAAAACAAAAAAATAGAACAAACTTTTTTTTACTGCCACAATTACCATTTTAAAACACAATACCCAGAATTCAAATAACCCATTTCTAGGTGTTACTTAAAATTATTTGTGTAAGAAAAACCACTGGCAAACACAACCAAAACCAAACATATAACTCTTGGTATGAATTTTAAATTATTATTCTGTCCTGAAAATATAATGTTTAGTTAAAACCTTACAATAGAAAAAAAATATAAACATACTGAGCCTTTGCATAAACAAACATTTTCAGATTTTACTCCTGATATATTCTTTACCCATACAAAACTAAATGCTCATGAAGAATGCTCGTATTGATAATTTCAAAACAAGCACAAAATATTAAAAATAAAGAATCTTCTTCTCTTTCAGGAAAAATGTTTTAAGTTATCCTTTTTAAACATATCTGTTGTCAATTCTGGGTGAACCAGGATGGTCGCTTCTTATCTTGTTCAATGATCCTCTTGCCCTGATCTTGTTCAGATGGTATCTCTCCGGTATATAATACTATGGTTTCTACAGTAGGAGCCTTAAAAGCCCCTCTTTCCTTTTCTCCTATCTGTCTTCTGATTTCTGCAGTCTCCTTGCACACCTTCTCATAGCAATAGCCACAAAGCACGTGTTTCTGTTTCAGGTGACCACACTCAGGACAAACATCTATGTTGTTCTTTAAAAAAACAAACAAAAAAATTTTAACAGGAGGCAAAATAATGAACAAATAATTATTGACAGGAGTAATATTTATATTTCAATTTTCTTAGAATAGTCATGCTGCATGAGGTCACATACCATTTAGTTCAACCTCACTTTAACAAGGGAAATTGAGGACAAAAAAAACACTGAGTTTAAATTTGTAGGAAAATTGGGGCTAGAACTCAAGTCTACTGACTTTGAATCTACACAGCAGTCAGTTAATATACTCTATTTCCCCCATCTTCAAATATTAACCTCTAATAAAAAGGAATGCACTTTTCCTTTCAATCTATCCTAGGAAAAATAAGATGATTTATCACAGTGTAATTCAAATTCCCATATGAGGTATTGTTGGTAGACAGTATATTTTTTATAAATGAACAGATTATGCCTTATTGTGAAACTTCCCTTTTGTTGAGATTTGAGAGTACTGTGATGATTTTTTATATGTCTATCCACTGTAATGAGATGAGTACACCTTTAAAGAAGTTTTTCTGATGTGTTTAGAGTAGATTTGAAAAATAGGAATGACATAAGCAGCATGGCAGTGTAAGAGAAACTCCAGGTCTCTCCTCTTGAGGTTGTAACAAGTTGGACAGCTATAATTCAACTCACAACAAACAAGTCTGAGAGATCATTGAATTGAAACATCTGAAGATGGGTGTATTGAAAGAAGCAGGGCAGGCAGGAAGGCGGGGAAGGACAGAGACTAGTACCAAAGACACCCCGGAACTCACTATGGCCCTAGGCCCCAGCAGAGTCGGTAGCAGGTGAAGCGTCAGGTCACAGAGCACATACTCTACAGCCCTAAGGAACAGAAAGATAGAATCAGCATTCTTACCTGGGTGGTCAGTACACAGTGTGGCTAAATCCAGCAATGGGAAGAGATGAAACACAAAGTGTGGCAGCTGTGGTCTAGTAGTAGCAATTACTAGGTAGAAAACAAAGTCAGAGATGCATAGTCACCTCTCCTCACCCTCCAACAGCTCATAGCAGCCCCCGCAGATGTTGTAGCAGTGGAAATATTGGACTACAAGACATACTCTTAGCAGATCTGAGTATGGGACAGGCAGAAACATTTCTCCCTGAGTGGCAAGCACACACTAGTGTGACTCAACCCACTAACAGGGAAGGAGATATGGAGATATGGAGGTACGGAGGTATGGCAGCTGAGGTCTGGGAACTGCCATTACTGAGAGAAGAGAAAGGCCACAAGCATACTAACTGGCCTCCCTACCTGCCTACCCAGATGTTGCACAGTGCTGCCAATGTAAGCATGTGGTGGCAAGTATGCAAACTTAATTTGTCAGATTTTGGGTATGATAACAGTGCGGATGCCCATTCCAGAAAAAGAGTTCCAAAACTGCTTTGAAGGGTGGACTAGGCTGTAGTGTCAGTACATAGCTTCCCAAGGAAAGTACTTCGAAGGTGAACATAGTGATATTCAGCAATGAGGTATGTAGCACTTTTTATAAGATGAGTTTGTAAAATTAATTGTCTGACCTCATAAGAATACTGAGTATACCAGAAGAAAAAAGGAAGAAGGGAACAGAGAGCCTATTCAAACAAATAATCAAAGAGAACTTCCCAAACCTACAGAAAGAACTAGATCCTCAAATTCAAGAAGCTAACAGCATACCTAATTATCTCAATCCAAAAGGCCTTATCCAAGGTCCATTATATTAAAGGTTCAGAAATTAAAGATAATGAAAGAATTCTCAAGCAGTCAGGGACAAGAAGATGGTAACTTACAAAGAAAACACTATTACATTATCATTGAATTTTTTAGCAGAAACCTTACAAGCTAAGAGAAAGTGAAATCAAATACTCAAGATAGAGAAAGAAATCATCAGCCAAGTTATCCTATAGGTATAAAGGAGAAATAAAAGCTTTTCCAGACATACAGAAGTTGGGGGACTTTATCACAATTCCTGCATTATAAGAAATGCTGAAAAGTGCTCTTCTGACACCAAAAAAAAAAAAAAAAAAAAACCAA
Organism: Lyroderma lyra; assembly: GCA_004026885.1. Taxonomy (NCBI): domain Eukaryota; kingdom Metazoa; phylum Chordata; class Mammalia; order Chiroptera; family Megadermatidae; genus Lyroderma; species Lyroderma lyra. Next base: position 53,799 of record PVJL010004958.1, read on the forward strand.
CAGTGGAGGGGGGCCTTCAAAACTATAAGATGACTGACAGATAGACAGAAGCAGGAAATTGCAACTCTTGTTCAGAATAGGGTATTAAACACTTAAATATAACAAACATTAAAGCAGGCAAAAACCTTTTTTTACAAAGACAACAGTAGCTGCAATGTGAAAATGAACACAGAACAAAAAGGGTTAATTAATGACAAAAAAAAGTGGGTGGGGATAAAGGACTGAACTTGCACAGGTAAATGGAGACAAGATGCAATCAGAAGACAAAGGATTATTGTACATATAAAATTTTCTTTTATTTAAACCTAATGGTAACCACACAAAAACATCTAGAACTGAGACAAATAACATAAAAAAAGAGGAAATTGAGGAAAAAAATACCAACAAACTAAAATGAAAGATAGTAACATAGGAGGAAAAAACAACATCGAACTATCAGAAAAGAAAAGATAAAATGGCTACAGGAAATCTTCATATACCAATAATCATCCTACATGTAAATTGAACTCACCAATTAAAAGGCACATAATAGTGGGGTAGACGAAAAAAATCATAATCCAACTATATGCTGCCTTCAGGAGACACATCCTAACTGCAAAGACAACTGTAGATTCAAAATGAAGGGTTGAAAAATGATACTTGAGGCAAATGACATCCAAAGAAAAGTGGATATAGCCATATTTATACCAGAGAAAATAGATTTTAAGATAAAAAAGGTAAAAATAAACAAAGATAAACATTTTATAATGATAGAGGGGAATATATTAAGAAGACATTAACACTCATCGACATACATCTCAATTAGGGAGAAACAAAACATAGAAAGGGAGAAAATGGCAAAAACAGAATTATAGCAGTGTACCTAAATATCACATTGACAGTAATAAATAGATCATCCAAACAGAAAATCAGTAAGGAAGTATCAGCCTTAAATGACACATTATAAGAAAAGGATATAATTGATTATTTACAGAGCTTTTCATTCCAGAACACCAGAAAATGCATTCTTTTCTAGTGTACATGGGACATTCTCAAGGATATACCACATGTTGGGGCACAAAATTAGCCTGAACAAATTTAAGAAACTGAAATAATACCAAGCATATTCTCCAACCACAATACTTGAAATTGGAAATAAATGGCAAAAATAAAATGGAAAAAACCACGTATCTGTGAAGATTAAATAACATGCTACTAAACAACCACTGAGTTAAGAAGAGATACACAGAGATAAATGAGAATGAAAATATAACATATCAAAATGTGGGGATGCAGCAAAAGCGTTAATAAGAGGGAAGTTTATAGCACTGCAATCTTACTTCAAGAAAACAAGAAAAATCTCAAACAACCTAACATTTCATCTTAAAGAACTATGAAAACAGAACGAACAATACCCAAAGTCAGTTGAAGGAAGGTAATGATAAGAATTAGAGCAAAATTAAGCAAAATAATGAAAAGACAATAGAAAATATTAATGCAACAAAAACTGGTTCTTTGAAAAGATTAACAAAATTGACAAATTTCTTGCCAGATTAACTAAGGATAAAAGAGAAAAGACTCAACCAAAATCAGAAATGAAAGACAAGTTACAAAGGACACCACAGAAACACACAGGACAATACAAGAATAATATGAAAGACTATACACCACCAAATTCAACAACCTAGAAAAAGTGGACAATTTCTTCGAAATATATAAACTTCCTAGACTGAATCATCAAGAGCTGGAAAATCTAAATAGATCAATAAACAGTAAGGAATTGAAATAATCATCAAAAACCTCCCCATAAGTAAAGTCCAGAACCAGATGGCTTCACCAGTGAATCTTACTGAACATTGAAAGAGGATTGAATACCTGTCCTACTCAAGCTGTTTCATACTTGCTAACTCATTTAGTAAGGCCAACATTATTACCCTGATACAAAAACCTGCCTAGGAAATAAGAAAATTAAAGACCAATATCTCTGATGAATACAGACACAAAAATTCTAAACAAAATACTAACAAGTCAAATATAACAACACATCAAGTGGGGTTCATTTCAGGGGTGCAAGGAGGAGTCAACATATGTAAGTTGATCAGTGTAATACACATTAACAAAATAAAAGATAAAAATCATATAATCATATCAACAGATGCAGAAAAATCTTTTGACAAAATAAAATATCCATTTATGATTATAACACTCAATAAAATATGTATAGAAGGAAAGTATCTCAAAATAATAAAGGCCATATATGACAAACCATTAGCTAATATTATATTCAATGGTGAAACACTGTAAGTTTCTCCTCTATGATCAGGAACAAGACAATAATGCCCACTCTCACCACTTTTATTCAACACAGTACTGGAACTCTTAGCCAGAACAATCAGACAAGAGAAAGGTTTTAAAAGGTATCTGTGTTGGGAACGAAGACATAAAATTGTCCCTTTTTGCATGAAATCACTACTTATGTAGGAAATCCTAAAAACTCCACCAAAAACTATTAGAAACATTATACAAATACAGTAAGGTAACAAGATACAAAATCAATGTACAAAAACCCATTGTGCTACTATACACTAACAAAGAAATTTCAGAAGAAAAAAGATTACATTTGCAATTGCAACAAGAATAAAATACTTAGGAAAACTTAACAAAAAATGTGAAGAATCTATACACTGAAAACTACAAGTCATTACTGAGAGAAACTGAAGAAGACACAAGGAAATGGAAAGATACTCAATGTTCATAGGTTGAAAACATGAATATAGTTAAAATGGTCATTATTACCCAAAGCTATATACAAAGTTAATATAATCCTCATTAAAATGCCAATGTCATTTTTAAAAGAAATAGAAAAAAAAAATCAAATTTGTACAAACCACACTCTAGGGAGCCAAAGCAATTGTGAGAAACATACACACACACACACACACACACACACACACACACACACACAAAGCTGGAAGTATCACACTATCTGACTACTAAGCTATAATAATCAAAATAAATATGGTACTGGAAAAACAGACACACAGACCAATGGAACAGAATTGAGAGCCCAGAAATAAACCTACATATATATGGAAAACTAATTTTCGGCAAAAGAACCAAAAATATACAATGGAGGAAAAAACCCTCTTCAATAAATGTTGCTGGGAAAACTGTAAAGCCCCGTGCAAAAGAATGAAACTAGACTGCTATTCGACATCATACATAAAAATTAACTCAAAATGGGTTAAAGATCTAAATTTAAGACCTGAAACAGTAAAACACACAGAAGAAAACAATGGTACTATTAAACTTATGAACCTTGGCCTCAGAGGATTTCATGAATTTGACCTCAAAGGCAAGCAAGAGAAGTAAAAACAAATATAAATGAATGGACTATATTAAACTAAAAAGCTTCTGCAAAGCTAAGGAAAGAAAAAAAAAAAACAAAGAGGCAACCAACTGAACAGGAAAAGATGTTTGAAAATAACACCTCTGATAAGGTGTTAATATTCAAAATATATAATGAGCCTCATACGATTCAACAAATCCAACAATCCCATCAAAAAATAGGCAGAGGACCTGAAATAGATACTTCTAAGAAAACAAAGAAAAGGCCAACAGATACATGAAAGATACATGAAAAGATGCTCAACTTCATTAGTTATAAGGGAAATTTAATTAAGAAATTACAATGAGATACCATCTCACACCTGTTAGAATGGCTATTATAACAAGACAAGTAATAACAAGTATTGGAGATGTTGTGGAGCAAAAGAAACCCTCATACACTGCTGGTAGCAATATAAACCGGTAGAGCCATTATGGAAAAAAACAGTATGCAGGTTCCTCAAAAAATTAAGAGCTACCATATGCCCAGTAATCTCTCTTCTGGGTATCTACCTGAAAAATCTAAAAACATTTAGCACTAAAGATATATGTACCCCTATCTTCAGTGCAGCATTGTTCATGGTGGCCAACATATGGAAACAACCTAAGCATCCTCTGATAGATGATCAGATAAAGATGACGTAGGACATACAAGGGAGGACCCCCAAAAACCCGTAATTTATTTATAAAAAATTGTATATTTATCCTTACGTTTGAACTTCAGTCACCTCCCAAGTCCTCTCTGTTAGATACAATACACCTATCGAGATGGTTTTTCCACTGCTCAAAACCGTTTTTGAACTCGTCGCTTTCGATGCCTTTTAGTGCTTCTGCTGTTTTTGGTTTCACCTCTTTTACATGGGCAAAACGTTTCCTTTTGAGGACTTCTTTTATCCAAGGAAACAAAAAAAATTCAGTCAGGGAGGAGATCAGGTGACTAGAGAGGGTGGGGCATGGGGGGCTCATGCCGTTTTGATCAAAAACTGCTAAACACTCAGCACGGTGTGGGCAGGTGTGTTGCGCATGCTGTACATGCAAATTATCCACCATGAAATGGGCAAATGCATTGAAAGAGTCTCCAAAAATAATTCATTGAAGCCCAAAGCTGCATCTCACAACACAAGCTGGAACACTGATGCAGACGGGTTCCTAGAACACTAACTCAGTTAGGGGAAGCCTATATTACAAGAGGCCCACCCGCCAGAACATAAAATTCCAGGTTTTTGTGTGTCCTTCCTCCTATGTCCAAATGGAGTACTTCTCAGTTATAAGAAAAGATGAAGTACTGCCATGTGCAATAACATCAATGGATCTTGAGATTATCATGCTAAGTAAAATAAGTCAGACAGAAAGACAAGAACCATTCACACATATATGGGATATAAAACAAAAAAAAAATGAATAAAATAAACAAATGAAAAACTGATAGACACAGACCACAATATAGCACGGAAGGGTGGTGAGGGGAAGTAGAAGAGGGTAAAGGAGGTCAAATATATGTTGATGGAAAGAGACTTCACTTTGAGTTGTGACCACACAATGCAACATACAAATGGTGTATTATTGAATTATAATATTGAAACTTACATAATCTTATTAATCAATGTTACCCCCAAAATTTAGTAAAATTAAAATGTGTGTGTGTGTGTGTGTATGTGTGTGTGTGTGTATATATATATGTATATATATATGAAGAAAAAATTAGTAAACAGGAGCATCAAAGAAACTCCAAACACTTCGTAAGATTAATAGATGTATATTTGTGACACAAATGAGAAAAAGAATTTCATTGTCTGAAAGGAACAAAGAACCTTGGAAGTTACTTGCCTTACCCATTTCTCATTTTACTCTGCTACACAGGAAACTGGATTGCATGTCCAAGTGGTGGTATGGAAAAGATACCCACAATCAGTAATACTCTTTTCCTGACAAAGCATTATGCATAATATGCCATATGTAGCAGAAAACAATTCAATGAAGAAAATGAATGCACAGGGTAGGAGCTAGTATTTTTCCCTCAGAATCAATGCAGTCAGGGAAATCATGTAATAGACTGGTGCAAGATCTTATTCCTAAAATCTTAAATTCTCTCAACCAATTGTATGAATTATTGTTGTTTTAATTAATGAAGTAATTTTTCAGTTCCAGATTTTACATCCAGTCCCAAGAAGTATTATTAGTGACTCAATAATACTTCTGGGCTTAAGTTCTAAGGATTTGGTTTAATACTGAAGGTGGAAGCTTATTAAAAGTGAGTTCTCTCTTCCAGAGTTTCATTTGCATTGTGTTGCTGCTGTGGAATGCCATTGAGTAAACACCAGTTCAAATCATGGCTGTTAAAGCCATAAAAAAGATAAAAAGTAATAAACACTACACTTTTTGTTTACTAGATCAATGAAGAGAGTGTATCCATGTATCCAAAGAAGAAACTGGAGATCTGAAATTGTCTGAGGATAGCAACACACACAAAAAGTTTCAAGAGAAGAATTTTAACTCAAGAATTAAGACTGCCAGGACCCAAATCCTGGCTCTACCACTTAACAATTTGTTACCACAGGCAACTTCTTTTTCTTTTGCCTTTTTTTTTTGTATGTGGGTAGCTCTCTAGATGGGAGTCGAACCCAGGCCGCAGCACTGATAGCACCGGAGCCTTAAGCGACTGTACCACCAGAGAACTCCCACAGGCAACTTCTTTGTGCCTCAGTTTCTTCATTCTAAAATTGAGCAAAGCAATGTCTACTTTGGAGGCTTGTTGTGAGGATGTAATGAGACAATTCACACAATCCTCTTAATACATTAGAAGCACTTCAAAGATGTCAGCTATTTTTATTACTTATCCAAGGATATTCCTTCATAGTATTTTAGTGGACATAGTTAAGAATAGAATAAATATGTAAAGGCCAATAAAACCCAAGATCCACTATACCTCTGCTTCTAACTTTGGGTTCTGCCACTGTTAGATGTTTACCTATATGGTTCAAAATCACACAGCTTAGGACTGGCACAGCTAACGATTAGAAAGTCACATAGGCTCTTCACAACCCAGCCCTCTGTGCAGACTCCAAACTTCCTCCTTGATTGTTTAGGCTATAGGACAGGAGACATATAAACATATGTACATACATACATATATACTGAGAATACTGTATTTTATTTGGGCCAGAAGAAAGTAGACATAAAAGATTTGAGGATAATTTATCCATATGTTACATGAATATACCAAGAGGATATGCAGTGATAGTCATGGCATAAAGGACACCAACAGAAGTCAACATATCACCTTAACTTTAATGAGCTTCTGAGGGTTTCTTCTCCTACACCTGTTAACTTCAATGCTGCGTCTATTTTTGGGAGCTGCCATCCAAAAGATACTATCCGAAAGGCTGGAAATCTCTTCACTTCCATTAGTATTATTTACTGGTTCTGTAAATACAGCTGGACCTTGGATTGCTAATGCTGGTCCTATGAAATAAAACATAAAATTCAGAATCACTTTCTAGCTTCTAAGTGACTATTTTCAGATATTATTCTCAACAATCAACAGTGATATGAAAAACTGATATTTATGTTACAGTCAACAGACATATAACAGGAAACCTTAGTTATCAAAACATACTAAAGCTCATACCCAAAGCAATTTTAAAGACAAAATTTTTTCGTAGCTACATCTGCTAAAATGAATCAGTGAAATTCTACCAAGAGTTTCCCACCTTATGAAAAACAGAACGGTGGTGGGTAGGGTGGGGTGGGGTGCAGGGGTGGATTTAGTAGTAAACATGACTGAAAGTCTGAGAGGCACTTTAAAACAAAGAAAAACCACTCAACTATCCACATTCAGTTGGTGGGCAGTATACCTAGTTACTTTACAAGTAAATCTAAGCTTGAGAGTTCCAAAATGCACTTCTGACCTACACTGAATTTATTCTGACCTACTGGCATTTATTTGTTGTATTTAAACTTAGCTTCTTTATCATATAACCTGGCAGCCCATTTTAAGTCACTTAGTTCTTAACCTTTACTCTTGAGTCCTATTTATTCTCTACAACAAAGAACTAGCTCACCACCCTTTGTATATTAATTTATGTGACCATCGACATTTCACTTTTTCTAAATTATTTATAAAATCAAAGAGATTCCTTTACCCTCTCTTTGTTACTGAGACTTGCAGTATTTCTTTTGGTTTTAGGAATTCTTAAAAATATACAAAGCTGGTAAAACTTAGCAAATGGTATTCCTTTTCACTATTTCTAGAGCTATTTCTAAGCATATTCCAGCGGTAAACAGCACAGGCTCTGAAAAGTGTATGTGACCTTAGAACTTTTTTCAGCCTACTTCTTGAAGTGAAGAAACCTAATAGGAGTGTAGCGGAGGTCATCGCAGGAAGCCTAGGTTTTGACAAACAATGCGCTCTCTGTTCAGACTGTCTGTGTATTATCCTGTTCGGTACACCTTAGAAATGGAGAATGTAAATATCAAAGCAATGACAATTTTAATATCCAAGGCACTTCCAATTAAAATTAGTTTCCGGGGAAACACGAGGATAAAGATTCAACTACACAGACCTCAAATACCACAAAAGAGGACAAACTGCTTTAGGGTGTGGGAGGACTGGAAAAGAAAAGACTATGGAGAGAGTGGCGGCCTTCGTTGCAGAGCTCATGCCCTTCGGTAACCTTTTGTGCACGAATGTAATAAGGGAGTTTTTCTTTTTGCGGAGGAGCGGGGTAGTAGTTCCCTGGCTAGGAATGGAACCCAGGCCACGGCGTTGAAAGCGCCGAAACCTAGCCACTACACCACCAGGGAACCTCTGGATGTTTTCTTTTTTGAGGAGAGGGAGAAAACACAGCTGTCTCCTGTTTCTAAGAAAATGTCTTTGACAACATCCCCTACCGCGAACTGGCATGCGGGAGGGCTGTGTCCAACCACGCTGCCTGACGTTCTGTCATCCACCCCCTTCTACACAGTGGTCTTCTTTACGTACCCCACAGAAGACTGGGAAAGCCTGGCTGGCTCTGCTGAAGTTTCCGCTGCAGTCGCTGCCAACAGTTCCTAAGAAGTCCCCAGGATGTTGGCCACGGCGGAAATACCAGCACGAGCATGGCCGACGCCATTTCTTCTCCTTAAGACCGCTCCTACTCGGCCGCTGGGTCCCGCCCCTACTTCGAGCATGCGCACGGACTCAGAGTCGGGCAAACCCAGCTCCTGGAACTACAACACCCAGAATACTCCTGGAATGACTCTGACTCTTCACCAATGAGACGGAGAGAAAGGAAGGCGCGGGGCGGGAAATGAAAAGAAGTAGGCCGCAGTGCGCAAGTGTGTGGATGTGCTTTGACTCTCCGGGAGAAGATGGCGGAGCGCGGTTACAGCTTTTCGCTGACTACGTTCAGGTATGGAAATGCGCCCCTGAGGTCTTTCGCGTAGCTGAAGTTGCAGGAGCTTTGGCGATCGGGTTTTTTACGTTCTAATCTTTGGATTGGTACTTTCCGAGGGCACAGTAGGGAATGGGGGTGGAGATTCGACTTTGCAAAGTCATTTGCCGGGCCCGTCTGGGGAGCAGCAGTCCCCGGAGACCACGGGAACGCAGATCGGGGTATCCGGGGCAAGTTTGGGTGCGCAAGGTTACGGTCCTCGCTAAGTATTTGCTTTCGCTTTGGAGACCAAAGAAGAAGACAGTTTTGGATTAGCTGCGTTGAGTGTCCCGTACGGAACTCAGAATTTCTTTCCTGATCCTGGTAGGCCTGACTCGGAACCTTCTGGAGTTCGTATCTTGGTTGATTTGTGAAGTCCCTTTTTCTCGTAAAGTCTCAACTTTACAGGTTGGTCTGAGTCTTAGTTTCCGTTTGGTACTGGTGTCTTTCGGAATTTCCCGCATTCGATTTTTTCTTTAGAAGCTAAAGGGCTAAAAATGAAAGCGCTAATTTTTGTATCACCTCGTATTTGAGGGCCCCAAACTACTTGGCTACTTTTTGCGTTTTGACCATTTTGTGTGGAAGAGGGTATGTTTACTTTTAAAAAGAAAGGGCTTTCGATTTTAGAACAAGGGATTAAAATAAGTATTTTTCCAAATACAATTGAGATGAATCATCGTTCCCAATGTAAGAAAACCATCACTGAAGGATTTAATAAATGGACCGGTGAAGGATTCGTTTTGATCATTTTCTTACCGATCAGTAATGCCCCATTGACTTAAAATGTACTCCTATCTGACGGCTGAAGGCAGGCAGTATCTAACTTATTGAGTACCTTCTGTGTGGGTGCAGCGTAGCCTACTTCAACTCTTTCCACTGCCATGTGTGATAAACATCTCCACATCTTACAGATGAGCTAACCACAGCTGGGACAAATAAAATAACTTGACCAAGGTCAGGGAAGAATAGCTGAGTTAACATTCAAATTGAGCTCTTTCTGATGACAAAATGAACACAACTTTCCATTACGATATGGTGTCTTCTTGACATACTAAAATACCTTCCTTCCTTTTGACAATTTTCAGTAATTAAATGAGGATATGTATTTTTTAAATCAGATGAAATTAATTCCGTAAAAGAGTTTCATTATATACAGTGATCTAGAACGGTATTTGCCAAGTAGTCAGTGTTTATATATGTGAACAAAGCAAACCTCGTCCTTTAACAAAGTGTAATCTTAGTGGAGTTGAAATATAACCATATATCTATTATCAGGGACTGAATCTTTATTAAATCTTTATTAAAGTAAACTTTTTTTTAACATGGTAGTTCAACTCTGTTTTGCAATAAAAAAATTGTTTCTAGCCTGTTATAATCAGAATTACATTATTAATGGTAGAAGTGATAAGAGACTATACTATTGGATGAGAAGGTGTTCTTGTGTATTATGTTCAGTTGGGAATATTGACAGTAAATAAATGAATAAACATATTGGTGCCTACAGTTGCGAATTACAAATAAACATATTGGTGCCTACAATTCGGAATTACAAATCCGAAAAATGTTTTTCTCTTAGTAATTTTTTATAAAAAGAAAGTGAAAGAAGGAACATAACTTTAGATTGTGTAGTCACAGTCAAGAAAGGCCCATGCTTGGTGATTTTTGATACTGGAAGATGAAAAGGAGCCAACTATTTCAAGATTTGGGGTAGAGACAGTTGGGAAGGGAGAGAAGAGTGTATATGAATTTCCTAAAGTTGGGAAAGAGCTTCTTAAGAGAATTGATATAAGGTCAGTGTACTGGAGTATAATGAACAGAGTGGGCATGAGTCGGGTCCACTATCTTTTAGGACCCTGTAGGCCAGAGTAAGTTTTTATTTTAAGTGAATCAATAAATTATTAGAGTATTTAAGTGGGGGGTGACATGGTACAAAAGTAACTCTTTCTGGGGGTGGGGTGGGGGGCGATGGAACTAAGGATGGAAGAGAGGAAAACTAGGAAGGCTTTTTCAGTTATCCCAGGTAGAGATGCTGGTGCTTTGAATGGGGTAGTGGCATGACTGAATGCAAAAATGGTTTATTGCTGAATGAGCTCACAGGTTAGTGAGCTTTTATATCGAAAGATGCATTGATAAATGTATGTTATACAAGTGATTATAGAAAAAGAGAAAAGGTAACTTAAGTTTACCTGAGCCTTTAACAGGTTCCCCAGAGGTATCTGAATTAGTTATTTAACAATAATTGAAACCTGGATGAATGTCATGATATGATTATTGAAACAGTGACCATTAAAGCAAAACAAGCACAGCCTAATTTTTTAAATTTAAATGCCCAGTGATATTATTCTGCTCAAGTCATCAAATTTTGTCATTTAAGAGTCTTTAAACTACCACACCTAGATTTATTTCTTAACTAAGTCTGGATGTGTTTTTGTCAGCCAAATGATTATGGACTCTGGGTACTAAGTTATGTGTTGGAATACTAACTGAATAGAACTTACACTTTGTTGAGACATACTGTAAAAAAAATTCAAGTATGATGAATCTAATCCAAAGAGAAAGTACAGGACAATGTAGACTTGTTTATGAGATTCAGCCTCATCCGGATGGTCAAGGCAGCTTCCCTGAGGACATGATGTTTCTAGGGTACAGGAAAAGAGTTCATTCACTAGGCAATCCTAACTGAGGAATTTACTTGCAAAGGGGTTTTTGAATTCTAAGAATAGTCTGTGTGTTTGGAGCAAGGTGGGATGGTGTGAGTTGAGATTTGCGTGACAGAGTGTCCATAATTTTATGAAGATAAAACAGATGACCCTTTGAAACTCAAGATCATCTTTTTAGTAGTAGACCGGACCTAGGGACTTAGCTGTGTCACTTTGGACAAATTACTTTTACTCAAGGATTTTATCTATAAAATAAGAAGGTTGGTCTATAACATTTATGATAATTCTAACTCACCAACTAGATTGAAATAAAGTATGACCTAAAACACCATTTGGGGGCTAGTATTTGGCTACAAAACCCATGGAACCAGATGTGTTAAGTATAACCAGCTCATGACTTCTGGAAATAGTTTTAGATTATATAGAAAGTACTTTGTTGTGACTGATACCTAAGTCTTAATGTCTTAGCCATGTCTGCTTTCTAAAATGTACATGTAACTCCACCCACATGAAATATATGCTGTTTGGTATTTAACAGATATACACATGTTGTTAATAACATTACTGTTTGTTGGGAATTATTTACTGCTAATTTTATGCCAGGAATAAAATCTTCACAATGAAATAGGTAACTACTACAGTACAGTTATCCCCATTTTACAGATGAAAAAGCTGATAAACAGAGAGGTTAAATAAATTGCCCCAAGTTAACAAGGTTGAAGTAAGTGCTAAAAGGTAACAGTAATAATGCTGCTTTAAGTGGCAGACAAGGAAAAATAACCAAAGGAAAGAAATTAGTGCCTCACTTGAATATGTTCAAATTGCCTGGTAAACATTGTTCTGTATAACTTCATGATAAATTTCAAAGTCCAGCTGTTTCTTGGTTTTTGATTTATCGATTTGACCTATATATCTGCCCTTTCTCAGAGATGTTCCTATAATAAATATTTGATAATGTGTAAATTTAGCAAATATCTTTGTGTCTTTTTAAGCCCGTCTGGTAAACTTGTTCAGATTGAATATGCTCTGGCTGCTGTAGCTGGAGGAGCCCCTTCAGTGGGAATTAAAGGTAATTAAATGCTTCATTCATTTTCAATGACTGTTAATTGTTAGCCTGATGTTCTTATGTAATTAATTAGTAATTTATAAATAAATAGCTATAGAGCATAATTTTTAATATTTTTTTAAATTTACCATATTCTGAGGTTTAAAAGTAATAAGCCAAAGAATGTGATTAAAGTTTTTCATAATATATATAGCACCTTTATCTATTGTGATAATCAATAGTCTTTTCCATTGAGATAACTTAGTATTCTTTTATTTTTTCCATTTATTTATATCTGGTAGTTTTTATTGTTCCTATAATTTAGAAAAAAGTTAATCATAATACTTAAGATACCCTTTTTAAAAAAGTCTGTATCATTGATTTTAAATTTCAGATTGTAAGAATAGAAGACCAAGTGGGCAGAATTTCATTATTTTAAAACATAAAGACTCTGAGGTGTCCTGAAATACTTTAATAAAAGTTGTCTAATACCTTTAGCTGTAGAGATTTCTAAGTGCATATAGATGACTGGTAGAGAAAAAGTGGTTTACTGCTCCATAGGTGATTTTAATACTGAAATCCAGAAGAAAAAGTTGTATAAGTAGAAGGAAATGAGTGAAATGTAGTCATAATTAGAAGCAGTCTTTAAATTATTAAACACTTAGGTCTTTTTTGTTTTTGTTTTAAGCTTCAAATGGCGTGGTATTAGCAACTGAGAAGAAACAGAAATCCATTCTGTATGATGAGCGAAGTGTACACAAAGTGGAACCAATTACCAAACATATAGGCTTGGTGTATAGTGGCATGGGCCCAGATTACAGGTATGTTATACTCTTTATTGTTTTTCTTACCATCTGATGAATTGCTCATAATCTGTATTTGAGGAGGAAAGTCAAGGGGTGTTTTTCCTTTAACATCCCAACTCCCCGTACCTCCCCCCTCCCTTTTTTTTTTTTTTTTTTTTTGGTCTAGCAGTAGCATCACTGAGAGCTGAATTTAGTTTGCTTGCACACAGCAGACTGAGGCTTACTTTAAAGAAGATATTCAGTGCCACTTGGTTGTAAAAGAGGAGATAGATACAGTGATTCTGATTATAGACCCTCTTCTACCTTCCAAGGACTTGGGCTTCAAGGGCTTTGCTGTTCTCTAATGCATTTTACAAACAACGAAAGCAATACAAGTTATAATAGGTATAATAAACTATATTTTAAAAATTCATCAGGCAACAAAAGAAAACATTACTTCATTATATTTATTTCTGTTTTTAGTAAAAGTACAAAATTCTCAAAGGCCACTGAAAATTGCTAAATACGACAGCTGTTCAAGATCCATATGCTCATCTATTCACTCCTTGTATTTCACAGGGAGAAAGAATAATCCTGTTACATCAGGATCTCAGCAAGTTGAAGGAGACTGACAGCTTTCTGTGTTTGTCATTTAACAAGTGAAAGGAATATTATTCATTCTTGATTTTGTGTGGAACAAGATAGAGCCAGAATTTCTCTTTAATAGGTTTAAAAGCTATAGTGTAGCTAGGATGTGATCAGGTTTCACTGCAGTGGATCCTGTTACTGCTGTATAGAAGGGTTGCTGGAATGTGCTACTACTGACAGAATAAACTGAGAGGGATAGGACCTGAGTATTATACATGGTTTAGATCATGTGCATGAGCAGGTAAAGGTACATCCTCTTTGTCTTCTTAATATGTTTGATTGTTATATAATACAATCTTTTGATAAATTTTACATTTTAAAAGTTATAGTTATTTGCTGTTCTTTAATCTTTGAAGTGCACTCTAATTTAAATTGTATGTGTACACTCAAACGCGCACGACTGAGATAGAAAACAATAGGGTGACTGCCCTTGAGGTAAGGGGCAAAATCTTGAAGCCATGGAGGGAGATAAAGCTCTCATTATGTACATTAAATCTGTTACCATTAAGCGGACTGATACCCCAGTCCCTAATTTTTTCTTTTTACCTTGTCCGTATCCATCTCCTATGGCTCAGCTCAACTTCTCCATGATGCTTTGATATTTTCTTGAAAATTAACTGGAATCATTAAGAACAAGACTGGCTTTGAGCTGACAGTTGTATTAAAGAGATATATGTAAAACTTATGCTGTGGGTTTATGTTTTAGAAGGAGAATGAGTCCTTAGGTAGTAAAGTGACTTAATTTTAATTGAATTTTATTTCTTCCTTGTTTGCTAGAGTTCTTGTGCACAGAGCTCGAAAACTAGCTCAGCAATATTATCTTGTTTACCAAGAACCCATTCCTACAGCTCAGTTGGTACAGAGAGTAGCTTCTGTGATGCAAGAATATACCCAGTCAGGGTAAGTTGATTTTATTGTTTGAAATATGCGATGAATTAGAAAAACAAATCATTTTAGAAGAGTAGATATAAAAAAAAGGACTTACTATTCCTATACTTTCTTAACAAGTAGAGAAGATCACTATGATGAATAATTTCTTATCTTAGTTGGAGCATTTGGAATACTTTCTTAAGAAAAACATTCACATGTTTTTCCGCTGTTCATATAAAGAAAAAGCAACAGAAAATACCTTTTAAATAAAGTATTTTTGCCAGTGATTAAAATACTTAACAAGCAAATGATCCTTGCTGCTTCCAAATTTACCTTCCCAATCATAAATGATTATAAGTACATGATGAAAGCAATAGCTTTTGACACATCCATATTCATTTTACTTCTCTTGAGTTTTGGTGTGAACATGAATCATGTACTGTAAAGGTCTGCTTGTATGTAAAACCAGTAGGATGCTCTTACTCCCTGTTTATTAACCCCAATATTTGTGTCACTCCATTTACCAAGGTGTTTGACTACTGTTCCTTGGTACCACAAAGAAAATTCATTTTGAATTGATTCATTCAGAAAGATGTTAAATACTTTTTAAGGAACTTAAAAGTTTAATTTGATTTACCTGATAATTTGCTTTACTTGAGCATGTTGATAAATTCTTATTTAGGTTGACTTTAATACCATGAAGATGCCAAATAATTTTCATTTTCCTTTCTTCAGTGGTGTTCGTCCATTTGGAGTTTCTTTACTAATTTGTGGTTGGAATGAGGGACGACCATATTTATTTCAGTCAGATCCATCTGTAAGTATCATCAAATGTATTTGAGGGATTTCTTAAAGTACTTTTTGAGTATCTAATAAAAACAATAACCATAAAAAGTTTAAAATTAGCAGTATTTTGTCTTTTCACTTGGGGTTTACAAAATATGAAATAATGTGTTTTATTTGCACACTTGAAGTGCTGGTAATTCAGTCTTCTGATGAGGAAGCTACATTAGTTCTTTCCTCTCTTGTTCATTAACTTCACATAATTGAATGATTTGTTGAACACTTGTTATTAAATCTCTTTAAATCTGTAGAATTCTGCTACTTTGAAAAGTATTCTAGAGAAAAATACGGGTCTCCATGTGGCAGTGTTGTATTTTTTGCCATCTGTTTAATATTGGGGCTGACTTGAGTGTGACTCATACTGCTCAAACATTGATGTGACTGTCTTGAATTCAATGTTTGGCAAATTGGGTGAGTTGCCTGCTCTAAAGCGGAAGATTGGTCTCCATGTTAGAAGGTATTCATAAAGAAAGCTGCTACTCCACTCTTTCTCATTTGCTGTGAGGAGAACCAGAAGAAAAAAAAAATGACAATTAGAACTGATCTTTCATATCTTTATGGTTCATTAGATAATTGAAGTTTCACTCAATTCAGATCTTATGATATAACCTTATAATCTAAAAAGGAAAAGAAAAATATTTTAGTTTGCTGTTTAAATCGGAAAAATTAAGTATTTGGGGAAATTTACCACATCTCTTGAGTTCTGAAGCTAGATAACAAATGCTCTTACCTTTCTTTCCAGTAGGTAGTAAAAGCGACCATCACTAGAGTCCAGATTTTATCTTTTGCCCTTTTTCATCCATTAGATCTAAAAGGCATTTGTTTTAAAATATGTTGGATATTTTTGTGTGTGTGAACAAAATTCATTAGTATTTTTTTCAACAGATGATTGAAAAAATAATATTGCTGTTGCTTTCATTTAACATTACAGAATAGTAAACCTTTTCATATCTTAATGCAAAGCTATCATTTTTAAATTTATTCACCAGTGATGAAGAATTGGGCACCATTTCTTTAGATATATGTGTTTTTTTGGAGCTCTTCAATCCTAGTATGCTAAAATGTTACTCTGATTGGCTTTAAGTTAATCTCAGTTTCTTTTAACTGGCCTTTTTACATAAATGTGTACAATAAATTGCACATATTTAAAGTGTACAATTTGATTCATGTAAATACCCAAGAAAATCATCACCACAAATAAGATACTGAACTTCTCTGTAAGTTGCAAAAGTTTCTTTATGCCTTTTTTGGTATTTATCCATTTAAATGTTTTTTAAAACAACCTATTTTGTGACCTTAGAAGTTAGAGACAATTTATAGAGCTAAAAAATAAATGGCAGGGCAATATAATTAGATTAATGGTTTAAAATATGATTATTTTTCTCTTCCCTTTCTGATTAGGGAGCTTACTTTGCCTGGAAAGCCACAGCAATGGGAAAGAACTATGTGAATGGGAAAACTTTCCTTGAGAAAAGGTAGGCTCACCATAACTATATTTGTTAGCAAATTTATTTTACGGTTTTCAGCTCTTTAAATAATATCATGAGTCCAGACAAATTTGTTGTATGACTCTATATTTGAACCTAGTTACAAATAAAATAAAAAACTCTCTACCCTGGCTTTCTAGCCTTCAATATAGTAAGTGGTAATATTATTCATTTCTTAAGAACTTCTTTTTCTACATTCTAATGGTTGTTTCCTATGTTTATTTTTTACTTCATTATTTGTATTGTATCGTATCGAAACAAAACAAAACAACACAGTTGGATTTAGAGAAAACATTTGGGGAGAAATTTTTTAAATAATTTAAGTAGTGACATTTTACATTATGACAATTACAAAAGAAATTGTGAAGCCATATATACCTGGTATTGATGTCGGATTAAATAATATGATGTATGATGATGTATGTACTTGATGAAAAGTGGAGCACTAACTATGTGAAAATCTGCTATCACTACCCTAGCATAACACAGTGCTTTCACTTATTTCCAGCTGTATTCTAGACTTAGTTAGCGTTATTGAGTCCACCAAGAAATGTCCTACATTTTGAATGGGAAAACTTTGTAATTGATTTTTTAACCAACAGATGAAACTTCTCAGTATATTTCTACATAATATTAATGTTAAAATTAATAAAAATCTTAGACCTAGGATTAATTGGTAAATAAATAATTTCAGGATCTGAAACACTTTCCTTTTTCTTTTAACATATTAGTAAGTCTTCAAAACATTTTACATGGAGCTACAACTTACAATAAATAAGAAATTTTAGTGAAGTTCTCTTTTCTCTGCTTTGTTTTTAAAAATTACTGTAATACTGCCACCATGTTCTGATTGTATTAAACCATTTGTACTTAAAGAAATTTCCTAAAGTAAGGTTATACTCTTCATGATGTTGGGAATGCACATTAAACACTTGTAATTACGTATTTGTAGACAGCTATCTCTGTGAGGTGACTTAATTCATCTGTAACTTAGTATTTTTAAGAGTGATTTAAATTTTTTAAGACTTAAGCTGTTGCTATCATTATATTTAAATAATCATAAATAATGTAAAATAGTGCTTTAAGTCATTGTTACTGTTTTTTTTTTTTTCCAAAAAATGTTTTAGATATAACGAAGATCTAGAACTTGAAGATGCCATTCATACAGCCATATTAACCCTAAAGGTTAGTTCAATATCTAACAATTGGATTTATAATGATTTTATAATTAACTGCTTGAAAAATTGACCTTTTTTCCTCCTTCAATAGGAAAGCTTTGAGGGGCAAATGACAGAAGATAACATAGAAGTTGGAATCTGCAATGAGGCTGGATTTAGGAGGCTAACTCCAACGGAAGTTAAGGATTACTTGGCTGCCATAGCATAATAATAATGCAGTGACTGGAAAATCTGGAATTTGAGATAATCTCTATCCTTAGACATGTTTAAAGTATGTTTTGTTTTGTTTTGCAGACTTTTTGCATACTTATTTCTACATGGTTTAATGGACTGATGTTTTTAAAATGATACTTATAAATCATAATAAACTGCTAAATCCAACTTCTAGCTTTTTAGGAGTTAGTAAAATTTTAAAAGTTATTTCCTCTTTTTTTTTTTTTTTTTTTTTTTTTTTTTTTTTTTTTTTTTTTTTTTTTTTTTTTTTTTTTTTTTTTTTTTTTTTTTTTTTATCACAGTTGACTTCTGGAAACTACATTACAAAACAGAATGGTGAAATCACTCTTTAGTGTTCATGCAATTTTGGTTAAGTCAAATCTTATTACTCTCTTTACTATCACAATGTTGTCTGTGCTTTAGTAAAGCAAAATGCTAATTTTGGTAAATACTCCTTTTAGAGCTGGGGGAATCTGCAGACTTTCATGGATTCATGAAACAAGGTAGGAAGCACAGATGTTTTTTAGGCACCATTAAGTGTGTATCACTGAAACCCTAGCATGTTCTGTGAGACAGCACTGGAGCTTTGAAGAGAGCTAAGCCAAATATTCTCCTATAGGAGATATTTACATAATATAGGTAAATAAAAAATGATGTGCTGGTTCCTATTCATTTTTCTATCACAAGTAGGCAATCGTGTTTAAAAAGAGCTCCCTAGATTCTATTTGACCTTTTAAACTCAGATTAACATGAGTGCTGGAAATAAAATATCAATACTTAACTGTCAAAACTATGGTTTAAGACTCCCTCATCTCAGAGTAATCACAACCATCACTGCAAATTAAGGTCCATACAAGCAAGAAAATAATAAGAATATCTGAACTCTGTTTTCATTATATGTAAAGGCACAGTGTAGTTTTCTTTTTGTTTTTTGTTTTTTTTAAGGCATCTTAGGATAATAGAAATCATGTCATTACTCTGGCTCACAGAATGTAGGGAGAGTTTATAAATGTCATTCTTACTAACAGATAGGAATTTCCAAGATTTAAATGTGGCTCAAAAGATTTTTATTATAATTTGGCCAAATGTAGGGGAAAAGAGCCTTATATTACTTAGAACATTTTTGTCAGGATTCCCAGTTCTACCCACCATCACTAGAACATAACCTATCATAGGTAGCAAAAGCATTATTACGGGAGATGCCAACTTCTTATTTCAAGATGTTTGTCTTAAAGGCCCCATCTGTTAATAATAATCTTTACTTATGGGCTTTGGTATATTGTGAATCCAGCACACTAGAAAAATAAGGCAGTGGTCAAAAGGAATGGTTTTTGGAGTCTGGTCTCATCTCTCCCACATACTGACTAAGTAACTAACTGCACAGCATAATTATCTCAGGGTTTTCTAGGATGAAATTAGATAATGCAAGTGAAAGGCCTGGCAAGGTTAATGGTACTCTTAAGATATAGCTGCCTTTGAATTTGCTCTCTAATGTCCAATATTGAAAAACAGGAATACCAAAACTACAAATCAGAATGGAAAATGAAATGCATTTATATTTAGGACAAAAGGAAAGCATGTGGAGTTTCTTACTAAATGCTTACAGAATAAAGGGAGGAAAATTAGCTGAAGCAGATATGTGTTAAGAGTCAAATCTCTGCCTTTTGTCCCATTAAAAACATGAAACCCAGTTCAACTGAAGCTGCCTACAATACTTCTCCCTTATTCTTTTCATTGACAGTAAAAATAAGCCCTTCCTTTGTGTCCCAGTTTTTTGGACTAGCAACCCATTTCTATGCATCCCTAAATGGTCCAGAACTAGTCACTGATAGCCTGTAGATTCTGGCTTCTTTTAACCTTGCTTAAGAATCATAATGTTCCTAATGTTCATAGCCCCTCTATTTTTGGTTCAATTTGTATCCTAAAAATTCTGCCTCTACTTTGTCTTTTCCACTTTCTCACTGAACCATGAATTTAAGTTTGCATAGCAATTATTAGCAATGAAACATGGAAATGCTTAGAATTCAAAAGAAAAGGGGGGTATAAAAGAGGACTAATACTGATCTTTGCAATTATTGAGTACTATTTAATTGGACACTAATTAGGTGATAAGTGCCTTCAAAGAGTTTTCATATATTGTTTGGTTCTGTTCATGGACCAGATTCACCAAATTTCAGCCCTTAACCTCACCTCGTCAGGTTTCTTCTTGCCATGGGAAGCAAGCTCTCTGAGCCCTCATAAAGAAACACAAACTTGGGATGTTTAATGAATTGACCAAGAACTTAGAAGAGTTGGTAGCTCCCTTGGTTTAGAATTCTAATTTCCTGAAGCCCAGTCCCCTGGTCTTGTATTACTGTCACAGCCTCACACAGTTTCTTCAGTTCAGACTGTTGACTCAAGGATCTTATTAAAGAACTAGTAATACCTACCATGTGAGTGATAGCTTCCTAAACATGAACTTACTTTAAAAGTTAGATAACTTTAACACTTCATCAAAGTCTATGTCCCTGAGTTTTCATCACTTTTAACTTTTATAGGTATTCCATTAGGCACTCCACATTTCAAAATAATAGGCATGTATGGTTATTTTTGGATTCCTGAAGTTTAGCCACTATATAAATACTATTCTGCAAGATGAGAATTTTGAACTCATTCCACCCTCACATCCCCTCTCTGCCTCAATGTAA
The DNA here is from genome assembly GCA_004026885.1 of Lyroderma lyra. Lineage (NCBI taxonomy): Eukaryota > Metazoa > Chordata > Mammalia > Chiroptera > Megadermatidae > Lyroderma > Lyroderma lyra. The sequence continues at coordinate 74,992 of PVJL010004958.1, forward strand.
TTAAATCACAGTGTTTAAAAAGTTTTTATGGCTGTGAAGGTACACTAGGATTACATTTCCTAAGTAATTTTTCTGGAGGTAATATTGCCTCACATTTTTGTTTACTTTGATATCTGTGTAGCAGTCACTAATTCTTGCCAGTTTTCCCCAACAGGATTATAAACCCTCTGCATACTGTTTTTCTCATGGTCAGATACCAGGTTACCCAATAGTTCTGGCCCAACCTCAAAACCCATGCCCCCACCATCTTTCCAAGAACTTACTTCGAACCCTCTATCCTCTGTTTAATCCAAGCTAGTTGCATGTTTGAAACCGGTCTCTTGATAGAATGAGTTTAAACATTCTAGATTAGAAATAATCCACATTTTGAAAGCCTTACTTCCCTCTGTATTCCAGTGTTGCTGATAAGAAGCCTAATGCTATTGTGTATATGCCAAATCTTTGGTTTATACCTTTTATTCCCTCTGCAGCTCTTAGGATGATTTATCTCCAATGTTCTGAAATCTCATAGTAATGGGCCTTTGTATGGGTTTCTTTAACATTCATTGTGCTTAGCATTCAGCAGGCCCTTAAACTGTAGAAACTGATACCTTTCAGTTTTGGTAAGTTTCCTAATACTGAGAAATTTCATCTACGGCCATACCACCCTGAACACGCCCGATCTCGTCTGATCCCGGAAGCTAAGCAGGGTCGGGCCTGGTTAGTACTTGGATGGGAGAAATTTCCTCTTCATTTTGTTTTTGTTTCTAAAACTCGTATTAGTTGTATGCTGGATCCCTTGTCATATTTTTCACCTGTCTTCTTTGCAACTTTTTAGTAGATTTTTACTTACTCTTCCTACTCTTCCATTGATTTTTTTAAAGATTTGGAATATCATTTAATTTGAAGAAGTCTTTCCTGCACTCTGTCACCTCCCCTTTAAAACAAATCTTGATTCATGGCTGAAATATTTTTTATCTGAGGATGCTACTTACAGAATATTTTTAAAAACCATTTTGTTCAGCTTTTTATTTCCTTCAAATTCTAAAAAAGGTTTGGAAGTGCTGTTGGTGGGTGACAAAATATTTCTCTATGATCTCAGTATCATACTCAGTGATCTCAGTTAATTTACTCAGTTTCTCCAGAGAAAAACAGGGTTTTGGGGAGAGCGGGAGAGGTGCCCACATTCTGGGAGAGGCGAAGGGGCAGAGAAAGGACCAATAGTATTTGACCATTGTTACGAAAACTTTAACTCTTATCATGATATGTCTAGAACCCCTCTGATTCCTTATCTTTATTATCAAACTAATCTTTTGCTTGGGGAAGGAAGGGTAGCAGCCCAGCTGCACTAGATGGGAGAGACCACTTGAATGTTTTTTCTTACACAGACTTAAAGCAATGTCTGTTTTCAATCCTGCCTCACTGCTCCCCTCCCTTCTGCCTTCCCAGGCATCTGTCTTCCTGGAAGTTCCAAAGCCTTACTGGGGTTTTGTGAATCGCTTGATGCAGACAGTTTTTTTTTTCACTCAAACTCCTCCATCTGCAGATGGGCTGTCTTGAGTTCAAATAACCTCTTTCAGGTGGACTTAACTGCAAAACATACCTACCTTTTAAGTTATTAAGAAGATTGAATAAATTTATATGTGAGAAGCACTTAGGACAATGCTTACCATCTGGTAACAATAATTGTTACTGCTCTTCGTCTTCCAAAAGTGTCATGTGCAGTCATAATTTTTGTTCTGTTTTGGAGGGGTTTATGCCCTGGCTTTTACTGTTTAAGTAAGGGTTAGGGAAGCAAGCAGGCATACATAAGATTATGTTTAAGTCCTATTTTAAAAATGAGCTTTTATCGAAAAGCCCTAACCTTTCGGGTGACTGGGCACTCTACTAAGCTAATAAATTTCCCAGGCCCTTAGAAACCACCCTATCATTTGTCATTTTGGTAAAGGCAGCTCATCTCTACAATATTACACTTTCCATGTAGAGCCCAGGATGGTGCAATAGAGAATGCTTTGGCTTGGAGTCAGAAATCCAGGCTCCAGCACTTACCATGTATGTAAGCTGACAAGCCTCTGCTGCGTTTCCTCTTCTGCTAAAGTGAGTCCCGCCCCCAGTACAACCATTGCCTGGCTTTCTATAGGGGTTTGAGCTTGATAGCAAAACGGTGTACTTGGCCAGATTAATAGAGTAGGACTCAACCTGGAAATTTTCTCCACCACCCAGGCAAAGTCCAACCATAATTAGGTGCTAAAGCGCGCGGGTCAGCCTTCCTGAAACCCTGAAGAAAGACCTGTCGGCGCCCCAGCAGGAGTGGGCTCTCGCTCCGCGAAATCCGCCCCGGCATCTTTCCGGGTGCAAGGTGGTTGTGCGCCTGCGTACTCATCCTGCTTCTGGAGTGAGAGAAGCCAAGTGCTGTCAACAAACATGGCCGCCGTGTTAGCGTTAGCCCAGCTCAGGAGGCCGAGATGCCACCTGGGAATCACGGTTTGACGTCACCCGGACCGGGGCCACGTGACGTGGGAGGTGCAGGAAGCGGTGAGATTCCGGCGGGCGTAGCAGCGGCGGCAGCAGTCTGAGTGGGGTGGGGGCTGCTCGATGAGGTTTCCCGGCGGGCCCCAGCCTGGCGCGCGCGTGTGCCCGCTGCTATTGCTAATGCAGTCCTAGTCGCTGCGGGTGAGGAGCCGGGGGAGGGACGGGAGGAGGGAGGCGGGCGGCGGGCGGCGGGCGCCCCTCGAGGCTGGGATGGGGCTGGGTCCTCCCGCGGGTAGAGTGGCCAGCGCCGGGCCCGGAGGCCCTCCGCTTGACCCAACCTCCACTGCCTGGCTCCGGCCGCGGAGCTCTTTGAGTCCAATCCTGCTTGGCTCTGCCCTGCAGGTATACCCCGCAGGGCCCAAGGGCCCGACGCCCGCCCGGAAGTCCCCGCCGACCTCCGGTCTGCAGCTGATTGCACTGTGGAGTTTAGTTGATCTTGAGGCTTTCCCTTTGGAGTGGGAGTGGGATTGGCATTGGGCTCATTCAGTCTTTAAAATGTGCTGGTTGACATCAAATGCGGGAACGAGGCAGTCTTGATTCCTTGACAGGTGTGTTGTGTGCACCTGGATAATCACCTGTTAAAGGGGATCGACTCATGTACAAGGAAACGTTAGAAAGCTTTAATGTGGTTACTTTAGTGGAGAGAGTCTTTGGACAATTTGCTAACCAGTGTGGAAAATTTTATTTTAAAATTTTTATCTTGACTTTCTGAGCTTTTATTAAAATTTATCTGCAACCAAAGAGTAGGGCTGCTGATAAGGAATTCTGTAGCGGGTTACCGAACTTCTGTATTTAATCTTGACCCGAGTCATGCTGTAGACCCTATGACCTTCATGCTGAAGAAATGAAAGTCTAAAGTGTGTCAGAATCCAGCACACCTAAGGAGGAGTTCAGAAGTATAGCAATCATCCTTTCCTTAGCTGTCAGAGGAGGGAGACACTCTAAAATCAGACATGCAGAAGCCCAAGTTCCTAAATTCAGCCTCCATAAGCTTTGTTGCTAGATTGAAGTTTTTTTAATCCTCACTGATGAATTGTCATAATTTTTGAGAACTGTTTCAATTTGTCTTGTTTCTTTTCATAGGAAAAGAATAATGCTGTCAGTATGTCTGCACACTCAATGCTCTGTGAACGAATCGCCATAGCCAAAGAACTAATCAAGAGAACAGAATCACTTTCTAGATCAAGAAAAGGTGGCATTGAAGGTGATGCAAAGCTGTGTAGCAAATTAAAGGCTGAATTAAAATTCTTACAGAAAGTAGAAGCTGGGAAAGTAGCTATTAAGGAATCCCATTTACAGAGCACTAATCTAACGCACCTAAGAGCCATAGTGGAATCAGCAGAAAACCTGGAAGAAGTTGTTAGTGTTCTTCATGTTTTTGGTTACACAGATACCTTGGGAGAAAAGCAGACTCTTGTGGTGGATGTTGTTGCAAATGGTGGTCATACTTGGGTAAAAGCAATTGGCCGAAAGGCTGAAGCTCTGCATAACATTTGGCTGGGCAGGGGCCAATATGGTGATAAAAGTATCATCAAGCAAGCTGAAGACTTCCTTCAGGCCAGTCACCAGCAGCCAGTGCAGTATAGCAACCCTCACATCATCTTTGCATTTTACAACAGTGTCTCCAGCCCCATGGCAGAGAAGCTGAAAGAAATGGGCATATCTGTGAGAGGAGACATAGTAGCAGTTAACTCTCTGTTAGATCACCCTGAAGACCTCCAACCCAGTGAGAGTGAATCAGAGGGAGAGGGTCCTGAATTTTTGCAGGTGACCAGAGTAGACCGAGAAACTGTATTAGCAAGTATTGCGTTTCCAACAGAGATTAAGGGTGATGTGTGCAAAAAAGTAAATCTGGACATTACTACTTTAATCACCTATGTATCTGCTCTGAGCTATGGTGGTTGCTACTTTATCTTTAAAGAAAAGGTACTCACAGAACAAGCAGAGCAAGAGAGGAAAGAGCAGGTTCTACCACAGCTGGAGACATTTATGAAGGACAAGGAGCTGTTTGCTTGTGAATCAGCTGTCAAGGATTTTCAGTCAATTCTAGATACCTTAGGAGGACCTGGGGAGAGAGAGAGGGCCACTATGCTAATTAAGCGAATTAATGTGGTGCCAGACCAGCCTTCTGAGCGTTCCTTGAGACTAGTGGCCAGTTCAAAAATCAATAGTCGCTCATTAACAATTTTCGGGACAGGAGACACATTAAAAGCCATCACAATGACTGCCAATAGTGGTTTTGTTAGAGCTGCCAACAACCAGGGTGTTAAATTTAGTGTGTTTATCCATCAGCCCAGAGCACTTACTGAGAGCAAAGAAGTTCTAGCCTCCCCTTTACCAAAAGACTACACAACTGATACTGAACACTAATGGCCTTTAAATATTGTTATGGAAATAAGTTATTTATATCAAAGACTGGGTCTTCCCATCTTAATTGAAAAAGAAAAGGGTCTATAGTAAAAATAACTTAGAACTGAAACCAGAAGAGTTGTGTTTCTCATCTATAAAGTATATAACGTCCTAGAATAGAAAAAGCACAAGAGACAACCTCATTAAACTGTCTACATTATAACAATTCAGACATATATCTATGTAAGATTTTTAGCTGGTATCACAGTACTTTTATTTATTTGATTCAGGAGGGCTACAACTGCCTTTACCAGTAATTGCATTTCATAGAATATAACTACACTGAGTTTCCATTAACTATCTGGAGAAAACAAGCTTGTTTTTTAATTATATTGGTTTATCAATTGATAATGAGATTAAGGCTGGAGGTAGTTTATAATTTTAGATTATAAAGTTACAGCCTTTATTAATGACAAGAAACAATTCTTATGTGTCAGGTACAGTCTGGGTATGTTTACAAAGAGTACGTTAATATAGAATAAAGTGAATTCTGATCATGTGAGTCTCATGATCTATTGTAACACCTTTGTGAAAAGAAAGCTAACAATGGTATTACTTTAAACCTAGGACATTTAAGATAAAATTAATGAGCAAATTGAAAAATAATCATATAAAACATTTAAAAAGAATTCAGATTTTACTTTTAAGTATAGTACCCATACTACAAATTTGAATTACGAATTCTACCTTCCCTGTTCCTTTTGCAAGTGGCAAGTGATAACTGCATTATCTTATTTTTGTGAAATAGTGGCAGGGAGATTCCATGCCTGTTGAATGACACAGTTGTAATTTAAATATATTTTAGTCCATATTGTGCTAGGTACTTTATTAATTTGTAACAAACAAATTAGCAAAGTATATATGCATCACATTTTAAAACTTGGGAAATTGAGCTTAGAACTTAAGTGTAGGAGCCAGTATTAAAAGATGATTTTGTGTACCCATAGACTTCTTTCTACTGTGTCAACTCCTATTTTTTGAGAAAGGAAATTTCTAGTCACAATATTTGATGGGAAGGGGGCATTTGATTATTGGCATCCATGAACTTTCTGAAATGAAATGCAAAAATTCTCTCTCTTAAAACATTTTCTAGGGGAAGAGGTCATGATTAGAGTTCCATTTTAGTGTAGAGAGGTATATTTAACTTGGTTTTGCCACTGAAATTGCAGTGTTAAAAATTAGGCCTTTTGGAGCACCTGTTGAAGTACTATTAAGTAGCAGTGTAAGAACGGAATATAACAATTTGGTATGAAATAAATAATGTTTGCTCTAAGGAATTCTTAAGTCTGAAATGGAGGTAAAGTATAACGTACTAAATTTTCTAAAAGAATTGTGTTCAAAATACTATGGGAACAGTAAGGGTATAATTCTTGCTATAGGATCAGAAAGGCAGAGAAGTGACATGAGGATTCTTAGTGTGAGATTTTACAAGATGTATACAGGGAGTGAACGGTATTGGAAAGTGAGTATAAGGGCCTGTTCAGGGTCCTGGCTCATGTGGACAGTTTATAAAACTAAAGATGAAGCCAGAAAAGTAGTTCTATGAAGAGTCTGGTATTAGAGAACCACTGACAGGTTTTAAAGAAGTGTGGGTCATGATAAGGCCTCTTAGGAAAACAACAAAAAATGTAATTGTAAAAGAAGATTTAAAGGAAAGAAAGATGGGACTATATATCATGGCCTTGGCTAGAATAGTGATGATGGAATGTAAAGTCATGGGTATGTGCTGTATTTATTCAAGGTGTAATTGACATGGTATTAATTTATTCAGTACACTTTTTTTGAGTGCCTATCATGCCAGACAGTATGAAGGGCTGGGCTTTCAAGGAGTAGCAGGAAAAAGGTAGATTTCTATTCTTGCCTACTATGAATTGATACTTTTCTAACTTAAACATGTACAGCCATATAGCACTCTTGAAGAAACTGCTGTTTAAAGTGGCCACAGCTGTGGTCCCTCAACAACTGTTCTTTTTCTAGACATTCAGTGACTATGGTTTCTAACAATGCAAGCAATAGATATGGACATATAGAGGAGCACTTACTTGATTCAGGAATGTAAAGAAATAGTGCCTTCTCTAGAAAAACAGACACACATGACCTCTGCATACCCCAAAAACCCACTCTAGCTGATCAAAAAGATCATAATATTAAGAGAAAAAATGACAGAAGTAATTTTTAACAATGAGAAAAAATAAGTGATCAGTTAAATACCAATTAAAAAGTGTCAAGTACAAAGAATCATAAAGCAAATGTCCAAAAAATTATGAAAAGTGGGTATGTAATATAAAAATTATAATTATGACCAGGAATTAGAAGTAGAGGGAAGTAAAATCATCTTATTTAGAAAGAAGTCAACAACTTTGCAATTTTTGCCACTTAAAAATAGAGCAATATGTTTGGAAGATAAACTGATATGGTAGTGTAAATTAAACAAAGCTCAATCACTTTCAAATGAGGTGCAAGGGTAGAGAATGCCATTCATATAGGAAAAGACAGTCAAAAGTATTCCCAAGAAAGCATAAAAACCACAAAGCATAAAATAAGATATAAGACCAATAAGGAGATAAAAAAGGTTTGGAGAAATTATAGGGAAATGTAGCTATATACTACTTGGGTAAGTTTGGCAATCTCAAAATGGATGATTTTCTTAGGAAATACCACTTAGAATTGGAGAAGAAATAGAAAACCTAAATAACTAGTAGTCACTGACAAAAGTACAGTAGTTAAATAATGACCTCCAAGAAATGTCCAGCTCCAGTTATAACTTTATTAGATAAAACTTTTGCTTACTTTTAAATTTCAAATAATCCCCTTGCTTTAAAAAATAATATAGAACACAACACCATAAATGGGGTGGAAATATTCAACATGGTAAAATGTGGTGTTCTGTTTAGTCCCCCTCATCTGCCCCAAGATGAGAACTTTGGGCTGCTCCTGGTTGAGGACAGGACATACCCCTAGGTGAAGGACTAGAGCCTGTGGCCTATAACTTAATTCTTGTAATAGCAGGCTGGTTGTCTCAGATTATTACTCTACTGGGAATGTTTTCAAAATCATTTTATGAAATACAAGTATAACTGATGTGAACACCTGAGAAGATAATCTAAAAAAGAAAACTACCTCAAAATTTCAGAAGAATATAAACACAGACATCCTAGATAAAATAGATCCCAGGCAGAGAACACCTCACTTAATGGTAATCAGTTCCCAAGAAGATAAAAGGCAGAAATGAATCCCCAACTTTAACATTAGGATTAACGTCAATGCTGGCATGAGGTCTATTTGAGATGAAGAGGTAATTCCAAGACCCCTTCATGGAAAGGCTGCAGCCCCATGAAAGAGCATCTTGTGAATATTGCCCAGAAAACATTATCCAGCAAGGAAATGTGACTCTAGTGTCTCTGAGTAGGAGAAAGTAAGTCAGAAGAATCAAAGCCCAGCCTGGGCTCTCCATAGATTTAGAGTTCAAATTCTACTAGTAGCATCCTGGGGAAGACCCACAGGTGTGAAATTACTATTATATAAAAATTTGTGCCAGGAAACTACAGTCTCTCAGACACCTGACCATAACATACTTGGTATCATTCTGGACGTGGGGAAACTTCATTTCCCAAGCCTCACAGAGTCCAGTGGAAAACAGCTTTGCTTGGATGAGATTTCCATGAGAAACTACATATGAGAAAATCTTCCACCACTAGTAAGCAACACAAAAATTTCCTCAAGAATACAAGATAATAGTTAAATAATCGTAAATAATATAAAGTAAGTATTGGGGTATTTGACACTTTCTCCATGTTCTGGAAAAAAGGAGGAATGATTAAAAGATGCAGGTGGAAGCTAAATTACCATGTGTAAGAAAATATTACATATAGCTATGATGGAGGATGTATTTTATATCTGCAGTAAGTGGGCTGAACCCAAGAATCAGGCAAATGCTACCCACCAGTCACCAGTAGTGCTGGACATGTGACCAGGAAAGCTGGGCCCCTGCAGAGAACTTCACTGTGGGAGGGATAGGGGAAGCTTGTGTCTGAGAGGAAAAGGGCAAAGATGAACCAAGGTCCTGTCAAATTTAGGAATCGAGTACATAAATATATTCCCAGAAGCAGGGAAGAACCAGGAGTATATTGTGAGGATAAGAACTCCCAACCCCACCATCATGGAAATCATAGACTGGGACAATGGCATTTCCCTCTCCACATAAATAAAAAATGTTAAAGAGGACAAGATAAGAAAAGAATACAGGCAAACAGGACTTCTAAAAATAGAAAAACTCACTAAAATTAAAAGCCCAGAAGTAAGCTTTGAAAAAGTCAACTAGACAAAACTAATGAAAAAAAAAAATCTGAATTGAAACATAGATCTTAATAAATTTTTCAGAATTGAGAAAAAAAGTAAAATGATGAAAATCTGAGAGGTTGAAACATGGAAGCCAAATAGGGTTCAACAAAGGTCGTAGCAAACTGCATAAGCTAGCACACCCATTCTGCTCCCAATTGTCAACTCTTTTGCCCACCTATCCTATAGGACAGTGGTCCCCAATCTTTTTGGCATCAGAGATCAGTTTCATGGAAGACAATTTTTTCACAGACTGGAGGTGGGGTGGGGAGTGTAGGTAATGGTTTCAGGATGATTCAAGCATATTACATTTATTGGGCACTTTATTTCCATTATTATTATTATTATTATTACATTATAATATATAATAAAATAATTCTACAACTCACTTGCCACTATAAAGCCTGTCACCAGATGCAGCTTGCCACTCATAAGATTTTGATATGAGTTTGCAACCAATTCATTTATTATGGTCTCTATGCAGTCAAACTTCTCTAATAATGTTAATTTGTATTTGCAGCTGGTCTCCAGCGCTACTATCATTGCCTAAGCTTCACCTCAGATCATCAGGTATTAGAATCTCATAAGGAGTGTGCAACCTAGATCCCTCACATGTGAAGTTCACAATAGGGTTTGCACTCCTATGAGAATCTAATAGTGATGCTGATATGACAGGAAGTGGAGTTCAGGTGGTAATGCGAGTAATGGGAAACCTCTCTATAAGTAGAGATGAAGCTTGGCTAGCTCACCCACTGTTGACCTCCTGCTGTGCAGCTTGGTTCCTAACAAGTAACTCCTTTGACCTCCTGCTGTGCAACCCTGGTTCCATGGCTCAGGGTTGGGGACCCCTGCTATAGGGACTGAAAACACTCAAATCCTTATTTTCTCAGTTTTGTACTTATCTAGAAGTGCTAAATTCCTTGCCAATGTGACACAAGTTGAAGTCTGTTAGTCCTGCCTCCTCTTCCTTGCCACCATCTTTCTAATTTAAGGTAGATGATGGCAAGGCTTGCCTTATGGAAGAAAACAAGACAGTAAGTATAAAGGAACTGCTTGAATTGGGAAAAATCACCATTTTGTCAATCTGAAAGTAGTAATTTTATGAGGATGAGAGAAAGGCCAAGAGAATCTCATATGAGGATGGTCAAGAAATTCACAGAAGGAAGGGAAAGAAGGGTAAACAAATTTATTATTATTCCTCTTCAATATAATATTCACCCTTAGCCCAAATACACTTTTTAGATCTTTCAATATTTATACCTTCAGAAAATGTTTTGTTTTTGCCCTCAAATTGCAGCTTTAACCTCTTTGTCATCTGTACATTTCTTCCCTCAAACCTGTTTTTTCATATATGAGAACTAATAATAATCAGGAACAAGGTCTGGACTGTAGGAAGGGTGGTTTAATGTTTGGAAGCCACAGTCATGAGTAGTAGCCAACGCAACTTTGCTCTTGTGCAGTGTGTTGTTGTGCAAAAGCAGCACCCCTTTGGTCTAATTTTTCTCTTCTTTTCTCCTTCACAGATTTTTAAAACTATTTGAGTAGACTTGACTAGTACTCTCCAGTTATTGTGACACACTTATCCTTGTACCCGATCAGCAGAATACCCTTTGTATCCGAAAAAATAATAGCCATGATTTTTCCAACCAATTGCGACATCTTGCACTTCTTAGAGGGTGGAGTGCCCTTTTCATGCCACTTCATGGACTCCTGCTTTGACTCAGGTTCACTTAATATTTTGAATTGCTCATTTAATTATTTTTCCCAATCAGAACCACTCACGCCAGAAGTAATCATTCTGATCTCTAGCATCCTATATAAATCTCGTCTGTTTCTTACTCTGCATAAATGGAGTAATACATTATGTATTCCTTTGTTCTAACTCTCTTAATATTTTTGTCTGTTAAGATTAATTCATATTGTTACATTATCTTCCATTCCTCTATAGGATTCTATTGTATGAAAAGATTTAGATTTACTTTCATTCTAATATTAATGAAAATTTGATTTTCTTCCAGTATTTGGTTCTTATAAATGAAGTTATTATAAATATTGTTTTACATGTCTTGTGTAGGACATTTGCACTCATTTCTGTTAGGTATATTCCCAACTGTGTTACTTTTCTGTTTCTATTTATCTTTTATTGAATACTCATTTAACGATAGTGAAAAAATATATAATGTATGATTTAAATAACTTATAATTTGTTGAGAATTGATATATGAACCCAGGATATAGTCTATTATGTGACCTGTGGTAAATATCCTATGTGCAGTTCATATAATTATACACACACACACACACACACACAGAGGGTTCCAAAAAACATATACACACTTTAAGAAAAGAAAACACTGTGTTAAAATTGTAATACTCAATATATACCAATAACAAAAGATGACTACAGGTCATGTTTGACTTCTACAATTAAAAGAGGTGCCCAAAATCATTACCATCAGTATTTATGTAATATGTAGATAACATCATGTAAAATATGTATACATTTTTTGGGCACCCCTGGTATATGGGCTGTCCAGAAAGTATCCAGCCATGTAATATAAAAAATGTGACATGTCACATATATGAAATATACATGTCAAAATATATCTATATCTACCTATATGTCAGCATTGATATACAGTTACATGTCATAACATTTCAGTCAATAATGGACTACATACATTCATATATGAGTCCAATAAGATTATAATAGAGCTGAAAAATTCTTATCACCCAGTGATGTTGTAAACATCCTGTCACAGCACAATGCATTACTTATGTGTTTGTGGTAATGTTGGTATAAACAGAAATACTCTGCTGACAGTCATATAAAAGTATAGCACATACAATAGTACCTAATAGTCAATAATAATAATAAATGACTATGTTACTGGTTTATGTATTGTCTGTACTATGTTTTTTTTATTGTTATTTAAGAGTGTACTCTATTTATAAAAGTATGTGCACTGTAAAACAGTGTACTGTTATACCAGCAGTAGCCTCATATATCTTGTGGCTACCGCATCTATTGATTGCATTATTTTCTTGTATATTTTATTTAATCTTGTGTTGTTTTGTACAGTAACATGCTGTACAGGCTTGGAGCCTAGGCACTATAGGTTAGGTATGTAGTAGGCTATACTATCTAAGTTTGTATAAGTATACTTTATGATATTTACACAGTACATTTTTCAGATTGTATCTTCATAGTTAAGCAGTGCATGACTTGCATATAGAGATAAATGTTGAAAGTTTTTATATTTTACTTTATTTTTTTCTATTTTTCTTTACTTAAGTCCTTGTCTGCTAACTTCTAAATGTGGATCTTCTATAGATCTGTTTTTATTGAATATTTTGCCTTCAATTATCTGCAACTTCTTCCTGCTTCTTCATTTGCCTAGTGATTATTGAATTTATTGCCAGACATTATAGATATGTTATAGAAATTGTTCCTCTAAAGATGGTTAAATTTTGTTTTTGCAAGAAGTCCATTTACTTGTAGATTACCTTGAATCTGTCAAAGTTTGGTTTTTGGTTTGATGGGCTGTATTACTTTCAGTTTTGCTCTTACTTCTGGGGGCATAGCCCTTATTCTAGCTTTTTTGATCTCTCAACTGAAGAACTGTGGTAGTAACTAAGGTCTCTTCTCTCTCACCGGGCTTAATTTCCCAAGCTGTGGGTAGCCTCTGAGAACTTTGCTCAATTTTCCTACTTTGCAGAGGTTATTTAGTTGGTTTTGCAATTCAAGGGGTTACCTCTTCTGGTGATATTTAGAAAGTGCAGTATTTTAAATATATTGTGTGTGCATGTGCGTGTGCATGTGCGTGTGCGTGCGTGTGCATATGTGTGTGTGTGTGTGTGTGTGTGTGTGTGTTGTGGATTCCTATAATTCTTCAATGTTATCTCATTCTAGTAGGGTCATATTATCAGCTTCTTTCTTCCTTACTTTTGTTAGCATCAGCATCAGATTCTCTCTCCAAAGGATTCCAGGACCCTGCTTTCTAAATTCAGTGCCTGCTCAGTACTGCCATTTCTTGTAGAAAGAAATTTTCAAGTCTCTTCTTTCTGATTATGCTAGTCTATGCCTTTGGACTCCCCTGATCTCAGGTGGGCTCTCCTTAGTTCCTACTCCCAGTACTGCTCTTTACTTTTGAGAATGTAGCCTTTTGTTTTTCTCTGAATTCTATTTTCTCCAATACAGAGAAGGTAACAAATTTCACTGTATGAATAAATGGGGAAATACACACCCAAGTATACTTCCATGTAGTTTATGTTAGCAGATTTGACATGTATTGTACTCACGCTATGGGAGTAGGTCATGGGTGTTTTATTTGCTATCCTTTTATCTATACGGTTTAGAGGGCAAATGGAAAAAAAATGACTTTAGATGGTTATTATTAATAGCTTTACAGCAATTTATTGTATAGATATGTCATAATTTATATGAACTACTATACAGTCTACTGTTAATGGACTTTTAGGAAATTTGTAGTGTTTTGCTATTCTGAAAAAAAATCCATTCCTAGTATTATTGTCATGTAATTTATTTTCTAAACTGAGAAATTTTTGGAAACAAAAGAAGATGTTAAGACCACTGTTCCTGTTGAATTGAGCTGTCTCGAGCAAATTCAACACTTGGCCTTACCAAAACATAAACTCCTAACAGTAGAATTAAAATGTTAAAGGGTACATGACTATACATTTTGAAATTTATTGCCAAATTGTCATCCAATAAATTGTACCAATTTATAATTGCATAAATGGTTTGTGAAGGTGTCTTTAACCCGCACATTCACCAGTGTTAGTGTTGTACAACCATTTGAAATCTTTTATAAATTTGGTTTTAAAAACATTTTATTACCCAATTAAACATATTTAGTTGTGAGTAAAGTTTGTTGGCAATTTACCCTTTCTTTGCTCTGAATTGCCTTAAAATTTTGACCATTTTTCCTATTACGTTTTTATATTTTCAATTGATTTATAGATACTGTGTGTATATTAAGGAAATTAGTCTTTATTATGTATGCTAGCTCTTCTAGTTTTATTTATTTATTTATTTATTATTCTTTTGGGGGGTAGTTCCCTGGCTGGGAATTGAATCCAGGCTGCAGCGTCGAGAGCGCCGAAGCCTAGCTACTACACCACCAGGGAACTCCTTAACTCTTCTACTGTGTTACTTTTTGTCAATGAGAAAATGTTATGTTTATCAAACCTCATTTTCTTTTTTTTTCCCCCTTAGCACACAGTTGAATTATATTTATCATCCCCCTCTAAAGTTACATGGAGTCAAGGAATGTGAGTAGAAGTGACATACACTACTTCATACTCTTTTTCTCATTGTGGCCAGATATGGAAGATCCCAAGGAGAACTCTAGGGGTCAGTGGAGGTACCAAATGGAAGGAACTATTAATACATTCAATAATGTTCATAATGTGCAGTCTACTTGCTGACCTGCATTGGACAGTGATTTGAGAAATAAATACATACTTACTATATAGATAACTCACTGACAAATTGATATTTTGCCTTAGTTAATGGTATTTCTTTTGTCTTGGAGATGTTTTACATTTTAATACAATTAAATAGTCATTCTCTCTCCTTTCTTTTGCTTTGGGTTCTGTACTTAAGCAAAGGCTTTGTGAATGTCCTATTGTCAGATTTTCAGTTTCCATTTTTATAAATAATATATGAAAGTACCTAAGTTCCTGAGCCTTTATATTATTAACATTTCTTAATTTTTCAGTTGGTAAAATAAAAATCTCAGGGTTCCCTGGTGGTGTAGTGGTGAGGCTTCGGTGCTCTCAACACCATGGCCTGGGTTCGATTCCCAGCCAGGGAACCACCAATAAACAAACAAACAAACAAAAACATATACATATATGTACATGTATATATATACACACACACACACACACACGCACACACACACACACACATATGTGTGTATATATATATATATATATGATTACTGAGATGTCTGAGATTCTTCATATATGTTGTATTTCTACCATAAATTGCTTATTAGTACCTTTTTTCTTTCATTTCACTGAGGCATTTAATTTTTCAATGATTTATAAAATCTGTTTATATAAATCAGGCCTGGCTAGACTTTTTCAGGGAAAGGACTACTTCTAATTCTCTCCAAGTGTGCAGTCCACTAGCTATTTATTTTCACTTGCTCAAGTACATACATCTACCTTGTGAAGAGCTGATCCTCACCTCTAGCTGTTGTATGTGTGTGTGTGTGAAAAATGTGTTTCTTTTATGTTTAGCTACCTAGCCTCTAGGCCCTGGCATAATGTGGCATCTGCTGCAACACATTTTTCTTACTTCAGCTGGTCACCCTAAAATTGCTTGGCAGTCTACTGGTGGACCGCAATTGATGTCTTGCCTAGCCGTGAAATAAGTTAAGGCTTACTCCAGTTATCTATTGTTATATATAACAAACTATTCCAAAATTTATTAGCTTAAAATAACCACAATTTTATTACATCTCATGTTTTCATAGGTTAGGAATTCAAGCAGGGTGATTTATCTATTCCAAGTGGCATTGCCTGGGATCACTCAGTAGTACTTTTCTAGAAACCGGTTTGTCTAGAAATTTCAGGGTGGCTGCGCTCACATGATTATTTGTCACCATGGCAGGAATGACTGGAAGGCTCTGCTCAGCTGTATCCTTCTTCCTGTCCATGCGGTCTCTCTAGCAGGGTGGTAGGACTTATGTGCAATTCAGAGCTCCAAGTCAGTGTTCCAGGAGACAGTAAAAATGTACAGTCTATTAAGGTCAGATGGACCCAGCAATCAGCACACCATCTTCCCAATTCTAACAGTTAAAAGCAGCTGTAGGCTCACTTCAGTGGGAGAGGACATAGGTTCCAGCATTGATGGGAGGGATGCTCCTATCATTCTCCCAATTGATGGGAGAAATTGGCAACCATTTTAATTCTATGACAAGGAGGCCAAACTTTTCCTGTTAAATACATTGCAGAGATCTTTTTCTGCTTATCTTTGGTCTTTCAGTTGTTCTCTTTTGTTGCACAGAAATGTTACATTTTTATAATAAAATATGCTGGTATTTTTTTATTATGACTTCTAGATTTTGTGTCATGCTTAGAAAGGCCTTCTACATCTAAAATTACTTCTGAAAATTATTTCTATATATCTTTCTAATGTTTATTTAGTTTTTATTTTGGTGTGCACACGTTTCATGTATACATTGTATACTTTTGGACATAACATGAAGTCAGAACCTATGAAATATTTTCGAGGATAAGAAAATAAGTGTCAGTATTTTTCTCTTCATATTCAATTTTATAATTGCTCCATGAACAAAATTTAATTTTTTTCTATGTCATACTAGTAAATGGTATTTTAGATGTACCTTAATGTAATTTTGAAAACTAGTTCAATATAAATAAATTCTTCCCATAAATATTGAAGGCTTATATTCTGCTAAACTGTCAAAATGATTTAAAAAACATTTTCACTGCACTTAACTGAATTATGCTCCCATTTTTTCTTCATTACTTCATGAAAATCTTTATGCAGTTTTTAAGAGTATTATCTTCTCCAGGGGGGATCACTTTGTAAATTACATAAATGTTTAACCACTAAATGAAACTAATATAAAACAATGTTGAATGTAAAAAAATATAAAAAATTATCTTATATTTTGAAAGGACTTTTTGTATGTACTCTATTATATTACATCTCTTTCCAGTGTTTTAGCTGATTCTTTGGATCTTCTTAAGAAGAAAACAGTATAGACATCATATAAAATATTTTTCAATTTAGTTGCTAGGATTAGGAGGTAAGAAACACTTTTAATGTAAAACATTTTATCTTAGTAAAGTAGGTTTTTTTTTAATTTTCACCTTGGGATTTGTAAACAGAAAGGCTTAGAAGTCATACAAAATGACTGCAAATAGATACTAAAATTAATTTTGAATTGAGTACTGTTAGATGTTTTTGTTTTTTCTTTCTTTTTTTTGGGAGGAGGGTTGTTCCCTGGTTGGGAATCAAACCCAGGCCGTGTCATTGAGAACGCCCAAGCCTAGTCACTACACCACCAGGGAACCCCCAGATGTTTTCTTGCAATGAGTGGATCTCTCAGCTGAGGTTATGTGTTGCTTAAGAAATCTCTTGTTGGATTTTAGTTGTTCAATTTGTTGTTTTTTCCAGGAGAAGTTTCAAGAATCTTCTCTCATGCTGCCATATTGATGTTTCCATCTTATTTTTTTATGACAACTGTAACAGTTGAGTTTTATAGCAAAGATAACACACATGTACAACACAGACATGCAATTATACACATGTACACATGTATATGGTCATTTTGCATAGTTTTTTCTCTTTAAATAAAAAAAAAACTCAATTGTAAGTTTCTTTAAAACAAAAACCCTCTACTAAGAAAAATAATTGTCTATCATTTAAGGATTAAGGGTGAAATTCTTTATTGAGTCATGTGTGTGTTTGAATTTGTATGTGTGTGAAGTAGAGGGTAAATGTGGGCAAAGGTTTCAGTTCCTAAATTTCCAGCCCATAAGAAGAGACAAAGAGCCTTTGAGGCTTCTTCTCTTAGGATACTTCAAAGTGGATAAAAAGGAAGCATTTTCAGAGAGTAAGCCTACCTTAGAAAATGAAGATAATGATAATAATAACAGTAATGCTTATAATAGCAATATCAGTGATAACAAAAAAGTACCTTCTGGACCTATTAAACAAATGGAAAGAACTAAATAAATTGTATTTTTTGAATGATTTATTCATCTCTATTATATGCACTATATAGGCTACACACATGTGTGTGCACATGCACATAATTTTGTAACCCTTTCTTTTTTTTTTTTTTTTTTTTGCTTTTTGCTTTTTGGTATGTGGGTAGCTCCCTGGCTGGGAATCGAACCCTGGCTGCAGGGCTGACAGCGCCAGCGCCGAAGCCCCAAGCCACTACACCATCAGGGAACTCCCCTGTAACCCTTTCTTTTGTATCACTGGATCCTCTATTATCTTATTTTGCACTTCAACTACATTTTTATTTTGAGAATTCCAATTTCTTCTGATTTTTTTGTTTGAATCCTGTAACAATTACTCTTGTTCCTTAACTCCTGGTAGTAATTTTGGCAATAATTCAGACATGGTAAGTAGATGACCTTGTGAGGCTTGATTTGTTTTGTTTTGTTTTGTTTTTGTGGGGGTAGTTTCCTGGCTGGGAACCAAACCCAGGCCTCAGTGTTGAGAGCGCCGAAGCCTAGCCACTACACCACCAGGGAACTCTCTGTGAAGTACTTCATGACCATGTACTTCCCAGAACAAGGGTCCTAAGAATTTTTAATAAAAACTATTTTTATTTTCTGGGTTGAAGAGCATACTGGTTTGAGATACTTTTCCTGTATGTCTGTGTGTGTTTGGTGGTACAGGGGTGTGGAGTAGGGAGACAGAAGACTTTTATGGGTAGGTAAATTTTATGTGGGGGGAAGTTTCCATGCCGATGGCACACAAATCAAATACTCCCAGCTGTGCAATTAGATCTTGGTCACCAGATTCCATACTGTTCATTCACACCTATGCTGCTTGCCATCTATTCACCTAAATCTGAGTTTTACCTATGTCCAACCATATAGAAGTCCTTGGGATAAACAGTGGTGGCTAAGCAGATATAGCCTCTCCTCAGCCAGGCACACTATTGCCAGAAGAGGCATAGAGAACCACAGACCTTGCATTCAATTCTTAAATACCAAATTCAGTTCTTAATCTGGTTAAAGTTCTTGCCTGTATTTATCTTTTTCTTTTTCACCTCAAAAAACACCTTAAATTTTTTTTGAATTAAAATGGTGATACAAATAAAATAAACTCCTACTAAATATTATGTAATTTTGATTACCATCAATTTATTATTATAAAAACATGAATGACATATTATTTAAAAACATGTCATTCCTGTCTCTAAATAATATGGCAAAAAAATGTGAATTATACAATGTCACCAGCAAAGCCTTTTGGGATGTGATATGTGATTCTGTGTTCTATAATTTACCATGAATAATATAAAGTAAACTAAAATTTGGCAAATAGGCAGAATCTGGGAGAGTGAGCCAATCACAAAATTTATATTCTTTGTGTCATTTTCAAATTTGATGTCTGTGTCATCAGTTCTAGTTTGTTTCATTATTAATACCACCATGTAGTGAGATTCTAGCCTCTCACATTTCTTCTGTTAAAGAGTATTGCGACCTTAGTCTATAAAAGAAAAACAAATGGATTATGTGTGAATAGAGACAAGAAAGTGAACCTAGTTCTGCTTGCTTAAGAGGGTGCCTATGCATTCTGTTGTGCCCTTTCTCTTTTGTACAATGTGTATTGAACTAAGGAAACATATCATACTCTACCTGCATAATTTCTAGTATACACAATATTGGTTCAAAAGAAATAAATGTGACAATAAGACAAATTTACAACCCCAAGGAAAATCCTGCAGGGAGAAAATAAAAATGGGCAATGCTAGTAGATCCTATTTGTTTCTGAACTGAATTAAGCTATGGCTTGACTATGGCAGAGAGGTTGTTTTTCTTCCCACATTTATCAGGGTGATAAGAGGGGAGCAACCAGAGTAGTGGATTGTAAGAGAGCATGAATGAAGAGGAAAAACAACAACAACAACAAAAAATAGGCTATTTTTAAAAAAGGCAAAATTTTTACTGTAAAGTCAATTGTAATATCAGGGAGAGGAGTGTGCGTACCAGCAATAGAATTCCTGAGTGCGTCTATTGTTGGTGTTTTCTCAGTGATGGTCTCTGGGCAGTTGTCAATCAAGTCAGTCTTATTGCTGATGTCTGGTTCTTTGACTGGCCTCATCAGCAGAAAGGGCAAATGGTTCCTCCAATGTCTGCTTCATTTTTAAATGGCTTTGTGACCATAGTGTAATCATCTTTTGAGCCTTCACTAGATGAAATGATTTTTTTCTGTTAAGTATTAGACTTGTATGCTCAGGTTACAAAGTTGAGATAACTCTGAAAACTACCACCACCACCACCACCATCACTACCACCACGAGCACAACAACAAATGATATGTGGCTCTATAGTAAACTGATTTTTTCATTCTGCTGAGTTTGTCCCATTTTTAAATCAAAGCAATTAAATAAGAGAAAAGAGACAATTACAAGCTATTTTAGGAAAAAATTTGCTTTTGCTTAAAATTTATGCCTGCTTTGTTTTAGTTAATGTAAGCCTTCCTCCATCCACTTTTATAAGAATTGATCTTGGTCTCTAAATATTGATTCAAAGTGATTAGATAAACAGGTCTGGAAAGTAATGAGTTCACCAAATTTGTACATTGTAAGGAATTGATATGCTAAATCAAGCAAGGCTTGTCTTTTTATAAAGCCAACACTTATATTTGAATGTGTCCTACAAAGGGAAATAATCTTTGCTATATCTAGAAATCAACAGAAATACATGACAGTCAAATCAACAGAGTTAAAATTCTAAAATAATTTCCATTACTCTTCTTGCTTTTACTTGCTCAGATCTATCCACACAATGGTTTAGATAACTGAAGTGTTCTGTACTTAGCCAGGGATAAAAATTTTGCAAGCCAGCAACACAGAGAATAGTTTTCATTCAGAAAGAATCTTTTCATTAAGGAAAACAAAGTCATTTTGTACAAATTCACTTATTAATAAACTCCTAGGTTGAAAAGTATAGAATAAAAAGTTTTCAACTTCAGGATCAACATAGCAAAATATACATAGGCCAGTAAAGAGAAGTAAAGCTTACATTTAGCAATTTGCCCCTTTTACTGTTTCTATCCAAAACAGTGGGTAACCATGTAAAGTTCAAAATATGCTTTAGCATTTTGACAAATTTTTGAAAATGTGAAGAGGAAAATAATAAAACTTTAGTATTAGTTTTATTAGTTTTTATTAGTTGTCCTTCAGTATTAGTTTTCTCTACTCATTTTGAAATGTTGCTGCAAACATGAATGAACATTGTAAGTAGAAGTGCAGATTCCTCCAGTCCCTTAACTGCAAAAATATCTGTAAGTTTCATTTAGTTCCCACACAGAAGAGTTCTAGTTTGAGAGAGGATAGGCAAGCTGACACGATGGCAATTATAGAAAAGGCCAAAGGAGAGAGTGGGCCAGAGGATCAGGGCATCCTGGTGGGTGCTTCAGTTGGAGGCACTGGGTTAAACAGCAGTTCACCCTTGATAAGGGATGCTTAGAGTCCTGAAAGTTGGCACAGCTTGTTGTAAAATACAAGGTGGGACCTAAAAAAAAAACCAAAAAAACACCTGGAATTATTTTCTGGAGGGTGGGCTCTTTTTGTACAGGTTTCCCTTGCTGGGTGAGTATTCTATAATAGAAACATAACAGCATCATTGTACCAGTTGGCATTGTTGTGAGAAGCAAGATCTATCCAGATAATGGTTTAGATAACTGAAGTGTTCTATACTTAGCCAGAGATAAAAATTTCAAAGCCAGCAACACAGACAATAAATTTCTCATTCAGAAAGAATCTTCTCATTAAGGAAGACAAAGTTTTATGAAATCTGTAAAATGTTGGAAACTGGACATAGACTTCTAGCTTTTAATCTTGGTAGTGACCATAGAACAACAATTCTGATTTCAGCTAAAATATTGAAATGTAAAAACAAACAAACAAAGGGATACGATGGGGAGAAAGGGGAGGGGGTGGGAGAGGAGGGAGGGGAAACTAGATAATAGGGTGATGGAAAGGAAGTCACAATAGGTGGGGAAATTATTATACAACAAGTTGACAATGCACTGTGGAATTGTATGCCTGAAACCTATGTAATTCTTGCTAACAGATGTCACCCCAAAAAGTCTATCAATAAAAATGAATGAAAAAAATAAAATAAAATAAAAACAAACAACTTGTTAATGACACTCACAAAAATATTTTCTTTCAATGTAAAAACCAATGCTATAATTACACAAGCTTTCTTTTCTAAGACTTTCATGGGAGTGGCTACTTGAGGAGGTACCAGTGGCCAACGGGGAGAGAGTTATCATGACTATCCACTTAGCTCTACCTCTTTCATACTCTTCCACTTTTGCTTCTCCATATTTTAAACTTAAAAAAAAAAAAGAGGTGTTGATAAAAAGAGGATATGACAAATCTGCATAATTCATCTCAGAAAGGCACAGTCTACATATATGGTTTAAAGGCAGATATGGAATGGAAGCAAGAAAGAGGTTTGAGAATAAACATGTAATGCTATAATAGGTCTAGAATAGATTATTGGTAAAATTATGGCCAGACCAAGGACTGAACAAAAGCATCTAATTTTATGTAGATGTATTGATAAGAAGGTAATAATCATTATTGTGTAATTTAAAATTGATTACAATGAATAATTATAATAATGGAGTCTAATAAAGTCTGGAATACACACCCTAATAATGTAAAATTATCTGTTATTCTAAAATGTTCATCTAGAGCATTGGTTCCCAAGTGGTGGTACATGTACCTCCAGAAGTATGTGCTGGGATGTTCAGGAGTATGCAAAAAGTAATCAGTAATGGCAAAAAAAAAAAAAAGTAATGTAAAAAAGTGCAAACATTATTATTAAACAATAAATGTTAAGTTTGAATCACCGTTAATGAAGACACTTTAAAATTAGATCACATTAGTGAATGATGATTGGTGAGAGTGTGGCTAATGAACCCTTTCTCCAAACTGCTCTTCTACCAATCATAATGCAGTTTCAGAACAATCCATTTGCAAAGTTTCTAGAACTTCCACCAAAATATAAATGCATTTGTAGCCGGCCAGACAGTTTGATCAATTTTGTTGTTGAGTAAAAGTAAGTGTGTTATATTTAATCGTGATTCTTTTCAAGTAGGATTTTTTTTAAATTTATTTTTATTTATTTATTTTTTTTGTTTTTGTTTTTTAATGTGGGTAGTTCCCTGGCTGGGAATCAAACCCAGGCCACAGCGTTGACAGTGCCAAAGCCTTAGCCACTTACACTACCAGGGAACTCCCCTCAAGTAGTTTTTTAATATAATGTTTAACATAGTTTCAGTTATTGTCAGTGACTTTTAAACGTGTCAGTTATAGATCAGTGGTGGAAAATAGGAATGGTTAAAAAACCAAAACTTGCTGTGGATTGTAACCTGCCACCAAGTACTTGTCAACACGTGTCCACAGCTACAAGTACAACCACACCAGGCGATAGTAAAAAAGGTGTGTGCCTCAGATCCTACACAGAAGAAAAGGAAGAGTATATTAAATATGGATTTTCATTTGTAGAGGATGATGTCTGCTCTAAGTCTTTGTGTGTTGTGTGTGGGGAAATGTTATTCAATGGTTGCATGAAACTCTCTACTCATGCAACGTTTAGAAACTAAACATCCTCTGTATGAAAACAAAGAAATATATTATTTCCAGCACTTACAAAAGTGTCCAATCATTACTTCATATATGATGTCAGGAAAGAAAGCCAATGAGAATGCAGTTGAGGCTTCATACCATATTGCTTATTGCATAGCTAAATGTGGTAAAAACCACACCATAGCTGAAGATTTAATTTCTCCTTGTATTAAGGATACCATTTTTTGTATGTTTGGGGAATCACATATTCTTAAAATTAATACTATCTCTTCTTCAAACAATACAGGTCTCAATAAATTCAGGAAATGTCTGACGATGTTGACACTGTAATAGTAGGTAGAATTAGAAAAAGTCAATTATTTTCTATCCAGGTAAATGAAAATATAGATGTTGCTGATTTATCTATTTTGCTTATCATCATGAGGTACTTGGTAGGAAATGAAATTGAGGAAAACATGTTCCTTTGTTACTCATTGACAGAGTGTACCACAGGTAAAGATGTTTTTAATGCAACCAAACAGTTATTTCATTGAAAAGAACATTAGTTGGCCAAATTGTTGTGGTATATGCACTGACTGAGGCAAGCCTATGTCAGATTGTTTTCTAGGCCTAGTTGGCTAAATTAAAGAAGTAGCTCCCCATGTACCATGGTGTCACTGCTGCATTCATAGAGAAAGTCTTACATCCATGCCTTTTCCTAGTGAACTGAAAGATGTTCTTTTTTTTTTCATTATTTATTTTACATTTTTATTTGTTGCCTATCACTCTCCTGCCACTATGAAAGATGTTCTTGATGAAGCTTTAAAAGTTGCAATTTTATTGTCACAACCACAAAACTGCAGATTGGTTAAAGTGCTGTGTGAAGAAATGAATAGCATTCACAGCACATTCCTTTTGCCCTTTTGCATGTGGAGGTAAAGTGACTATCTTGTGGCAAAGTACTTACACAGATGTTTGAAATTAAACATGAAGTTCAGTTATTTTTTTAAGACCATCATTTCCCTATTGCTCCAAAGTTTCAGGACAGTGATTAGTTTTGAAGTTTTGCATATTTATCAGATACATTTTTAGAAGTGAATTCAATTGGTACTTTGGAATAGCTCAATCACTATATTCAAAGTAACTGACAAAATTGAGTCAGTGATTAAAAACCTGGACTTTTGGAAAGCATGTATTGAAAGTGGTCAGCCTGAAATTTTTGAAACTCTGAACAACTTCTTACCTGAGAATAATTTCCACTGATCCTGAAATGAGAAAGAGAATATTGCAAGTCACTTAGAAGGTCTTAAAGTGTCCTTTTATAAGTATTTCCCTCAACATGGAAAAGAAAACAATTAGATTGCAGATGCCTTTAATGAAGAATTCTTCAAAGAAGCTAAACTATCAATAAAAAAAAGAGCAGTTAATTGAACTTTCAGCTAATTCTTCTTAAGATTCTGATTTCAAAAGAAAGCATCTTTTTACCTTCTGCTTAGATGTCAGTGAGAAGGCACTGAACAGCTCAGTGAGAAGACACTCAAATATCTCTTGATGTTTACACCTTCAATAAAAGATAAGTACTACAACAAGGTTAAATCCAAGTCTGGATTTAAGACTGTATCTTGCAACTTTTGAGCCTGATTTAATGAAACTAAATGCATCAAAGCAAGCTCAATGATCTCACTAACAATATTTTAATCAGCTAGTGATCTGCATAACAATTATTACAGAACTTTCAGATAACAGTAATATTTTTAGTAATAATAAATGAAAAGTTTGTTAAATACTTGATCATCATTATCAATATTTAACTGTATTATGAGTATTAAAATTATATCTGTTGTTTGTACTTTTAGAGTAGTAATTTTTCTTTCCCAACTTATTACCTCCTTTCCATTATTTTTCATTAAATATGAACTGAACAAAAGTGTCACTATTTAAAAACAGCTGTTTTAGAAACAAGGGATACAATTTATAGAAATGATTTCAAAAGGAATACACAAGTAGAAAAAGGTTGGGAACCACTAATCTAGATTTATTGCACTGTTGATGGGGAATATAGGTTTGCAAAGCAAGTTAATAATGTGAAAGGAAAAAACCAAACAGGATCTGTGGGCACAATTTCTGTCTATTATCTCATTTAGTCCATACAAAAGCTCTGTGAATCATTATTCATATACATTTTTCATAGATGGGAATTGATGATGAGAGGTAAATAACTTGACTGAGATAATAGTGAGTAAAACATGAAGCCCGAGTCTTCTAAGTCTAAAGCCCAAGTCTAGTACTTTAAAAATTAAGGGCAACCACCTATTTTTAACACTGATAAACCACTTCAACAATGGTGTCTACTTGGTAACACAAGAAGTATTTACTACAATTTAGTTTTAGTTTTTAAGGAATTCATCCTGTCTACTGGGTTCTTCCTCTTTGACATGAGGTCGTTATGTTCAGTAGTAGTGCCCAGGAGCCCAGATTATTACTCTTGTGGTGTCTTTCTGTAGGGTAGACACTAGATGGCACTGGGGGTCAAGTTTTGGGAGAAAGGGGTGTTGTTTATTTCTTGTTTCTGATCTCCTGCTGCGTTTGAATCCTATGCGCATTTATCCTGGGGAGAGGCCAACAAAAAGCTCTTTGAGGGCGGCTCTGCCTTCTGCCCTTTGTTAGGGAAGCTGGGCCAAGGCTTTTTTCTGCCAGCTTGGGCAAATGCTATCATATCTGCCTTTCTTGCCAGCCCTGATTCAGCATCTAGCCGTCTGTGGGCTTACACTGCTTTTAGAACCCTGGGGCATGCGAGCAAGTGCACACAACATAAGTCCAAAGCTGTGGACCTGACCTGAGACAGACAGGTTGCCTTTGCAGAGGGCCAGAAACAGGAACTGCAGCTCTCTGTAGGAGCTGTGCGCCTGCGATGTGGGTCCCCAGGGGGCCTAGAGCTGGGGTGTTCTCTTTGCAGTTCAGAGTCCTCGCTCAGCCCTTCTACCACTCAAAAGTTCTAGAGGCTGGCTCCCAAACTCTATCTCCAGCACGCTGCTTCAAAGTCCAGCTCCCCCAGGGTTTTTCCTCTTGGCCTCCCCACTCCAGTGCATTGTGCTTCTCTCAGATAGTCAGCAGCGATCGTGTCCTGTTGCAGTCCATCTCTGTTCTTTCCCCTCTCTCCTGCTCACCTCCTTCTCTCCAACCTTCAGGTGTTTACTTGCAATTCGTGGATTTCTCAGCTGCCATTTTGTCACTCAGGGTCCTCTTTCTTAGCTCCTGGGTGGCCATTCAATTGTGTTTCCTGGGAGAGGCTTTAGGGACCTCCTCTCCAGTTGCCATCATGCCCTCCCTCCATAATCTTTTAAATATACTTTTCTACTATAATGACAATTGACAAATTCTTGTCTTTTAAAATAAATATTCTTGTTTTTGAAATCCAAACTTAGAACATTTACTCTAAAAGTGCCCTTGTTTTACTTGTTTTAGCCAGGATTTCAGAGCTAATAGGCACTACTATATTAAAATATATAATTATGTTTATGTTTATTTTTCCAATTAAAAAAGTAATATGTGTTACCACAAGAAATTTGGAAACCATCAAAAGTAGAAAGAACTTTAAAATGCCCCATAATTCCATTCCCATTGTTAACATTATAGTACTTTCTTCCAGTCTTTTTGTGTAGTTTTTGGTGATATTTAATATTTTATATATACATAGAATATATATATATATATATATATATATATATATATATATATATAGTATGCAGTATATTATATATAATTTCTTATTGTATATTTTATATATATATATGAAGATCACTGTATATATGTGTCTGTATACAAGGGCTGTCCTGAAAATATCCAGCCATGTAATATGAAAAATAGAGGCATTTGTGGTGGGATTTTTTCCAGACAGCCCTCATATATATGGTAATTTGAACATTTTTTTAATAGTAATACAATAAAATTATCCAAATGTTATAAAAATATAGATAGTAAAGAGGATTGGTTTTTAAAATAAAGATATGGTTAAAATGATGGAGCCAGTCTTCAAATGTAAATGATTATACTGATCGATTAAAATAGCTATATTTAATATATAATAGAAAATTTTACTTAGTATGGAAGTATAAATATATGCATATCAGGACTTAAGGTGTAATGTAAATAGTACTTATTTACTAAACACTATGCTCTTAAAGGGTCATTTATAGACTGTGCTCTGAGATTAGAATTCAGAGAATACCTCCCAAGCAGAGAGGTCAGGTACTTCCATGTCCAAATACTTGGTTGAAGTCCTGGGGTTGGGCCACTAGACTTCAGAGGTATGAACAAGGAGCAGGTAGATGGGGCTGGGTAGAATGGGACTCAAGGAAGGGTTTCTCTGAGTACTTCTCTATTTCCTACATGTCTTCCTTCTTTTCTCTCCCTCTCTCCCAGAGACTACTAGGCATAGCCCTGAAGTGGTAGGGATTGGAAAACAGGAATGGTAGGAGTTTACCTTTTTCTTTTTTTTTTTTTTTTCATTCTCTCCTCTCTTTCTTCTCTAAGATCTGGCTTCAGGAAACTAGAAATGCATGGCGCTAGGAACTGTGAATTAAGGCTAAAGGAAAGTAAAGGTAGTGAATACTGAGGGTGGCTTTGAGTTTGTAGATAGCTTAGCAGCCTGTGGGACAGAAAGGAAATGCTCTTTGGCCTTAGAAAGAGAAGGGAGCTATTTAAATAACCATATATATGCAAATAGCCACTAATATATAAGAGACACATGTGAAATTTGGTGGACAATCCAATTAAAATTACCTTGATTCAAAATTCAGGTCATATCAGTCAGTAGAGAAATCTGTAGGTATAGCATGCTCTAGGAGGTGAAAAGAAAAAGAAGAAAAAGAAAAAAGCCAAATTTTACAAAGTAGAGATGGTTGTTGACTTACAATGGTTCAACTTACAATTTTTTGACTTTATGATGGTGTGAAAGTGATATATATTCATAGAAACCATGCTTTGAATTTTGAATTTTGATCTTTTCCCAGGCTAGCAATATATGGTATGGTATCTTTTGGGTTCTGGGTAGTGGCAGCTGCAGTTTCCAGTCAACCATGGAGTCAACAACTGATACTCAACAGTGTATTCCTAACATTAGATGATTTTGCCCAACTATAGGTTAATGTAAATATATAAGCACAAAGTGGGGATTGGATTTCAGAATAGTAAGTAAGATTATGGGCTCTCTTGAGGATGGTTATAGGCTATTTCAAAGGTGTGTTAAACTAAATGCATGTAAACAATGGACAAGGCTTACTTAAGGCAAAGATAAACCTTTTACTAAAGAAGTTATATGCCTGTCCAGTTAGGAACTGATAATCAGACCATGCTGTAATATTACTTTCCATAGAACCTCTTTTTTCATCCATAAAAACTATTGCAAGCCAACCAGAAAAATGCACTTGTCAGCTGATCACATGGTATCAGGGAGTGAATGGCACTCAAGTACACTTAGAAGTAACCTAGGAGCAAGGGCACCTGAGTTAAATGGACACTTGTAACTGCTCATACTGCTTGCGTGAGAGGTATTGGAGACAAATCCTGACACCCTGATTTGCTTTTCTACATTTCACTCCTTTAATTCACACAGCCTTTCTTAAGTTCAAAGAGAATCTGAATGGTTTAGGCATTTATTTAATTTCTTAGTCCTGCTTCTCCAGATTCTGCTTGAGGTGTTTTAAAAATGCAGATGACAGGTTTGAACAAATCTATATTGTTTTCACTAGTTAACTCTCAGGTCAGGGGCTGAGTGTGCCTATTCACCAACCCTGGGTACTGATGAAAAGGGGTATTATCCCAGAGGTGAAAATTGAGACTTGTAAGATGTACATACTCTAGCAGCTGAGCAGGTACAGGTTCGCTTTCTCAAAGCCTGGAACTCTTTGACCCACACAATGCTGTTGCTCTGTGGGTCTGTAAGGCCAAAGTGGAGGCAAGTGAGTAGTTCTATTTGCTTTATAGAGAAACTTTCTGCTGAAGGAAGTTGATAAGCTCTGGGAAAATGTGGGGAAAGCTCTAGCAGGCTACTGTCTCTCTGGAGACTCAGCAGAAAAAAGTGAGCAAACGAGTATCACTGACAGGTGTGCAAATGAAATACAGAAATCAACCCATCATGAGCTAGCTGGGCTTCAGGTTCTCCTCAAGGCACAACTCCAGATGGATGTTTCCATAGATGGAGCCCTAGATCCTTCCAAAGGAGTGGAAAGAACCCAAGATTAGTCAAGAACAGTTGATGGTCATCAAGAGATTATATATTCATATGCTTATTCTATTCTTTTCTTGGAATGGGGCCATAATTCCATACTTCATATCTTTGCAGTCAGACATATTTTGGATTTCAGAATATCTTTGATTTTAGGAAAAGGCACTGTAACACTTATTATATATCCCCTAATGACATCTAAGGCAGTAGTCTGTTAGAAATAAGCCATATTAATATTTCAATAGCAAAACATGTAAAGTGTGCAATGTAAAGAATAGAAATTGTTTCTCCTCAGTTCAGTCCAGCTTTTTCAGCCACATGAGATTGGTTTTATGTGGCTTTAAGTGCTTTGTGGGTCTCACAATTTCAGATAAGGAACTGTGGACCATTATTGCTTTTCACATGTCATTTTAATTTGAACATATCTGTTATCAATGTGAACTACAAAATTAATATTTTCAAATATTTGCATTAAGAACTCCAGAGTTTGTAATTTTAATCTGTTTTTGTTTCTTTGCATCTTGTAACATTGGTTCTCAAAATACACAGTACATAAAAATTATCTGGAGAGTTGGCTAAATGTGTTTATTCTTGGAATCCACACCCAGAAATCTGTTTTTATTAAACTACCTCAGATGGTTTTGATGTTGGTCAAATTGGACTCCTCAAAAAGCCACTCCTATCATTTGTTGCTCAAGTGCCATTAGAAGGCCTGAAGCAAAGGGGCATCCTTCAGATGTCACTTCATTTCAGTGGAAGTAGATGTCATTTGTGCATATTGAGTCCCACCCACTCTCTGGCCATGGATCATGCCTGGGAGAGCTTGTCCTGATTCTTTGTGGGTAGGGCCAGACAGGAACCCAGGAACTAGGAGCATGAAGAGAGAAAGGAACTAACACTGAACTCCTGCCCATGTGCCCAATGCTGTTCAGAGATAGAGTCACTGAAAACCACAACGTGATGTACAGGGAATATTTCTTCATTCTTGTTGGAGAAACAAGATCAGAAATATTAAGTAAAGTCCCATTTCACAGAAATGGGATTCAAATGCTTTGGGTTCAGTACGCTTAAACTTGTTTACCCCTTTTTTTCTTCCTTCCTTCTAATGAAAAGCAGAGACTTGTGTTCATCATACTCCTCAGTACATTCTCATTTGTGTTCCATGTGGGGCCTTTTTCTTATTTTAATTAATTAATTTTATTCCTTTTTCTCCACTCTCATATTTCTTCTATCAACTGTCTTGGTGACTTTTGATGTATTGCATACTGTTTGGGAACAAATGTTAAAGGGTAGGAAGGTGACAGACAGAATGATAAACTTTAGTCTTTTTTCATGTAGATATTGGAAAATATTAATTGTTCAGATCATTATTGATAAGAACTATGTCCTTTCTATATCACCACTCTGGTGGTCTTCATGTATCCCTGTGAACCCTACTGTGTTTCTGGCATGTGTATGAATTTCTAGTAAATACAAATAGAACTATGCTGATTAAAGCTTTTGTTTTGGTTCCTAATATTTTTACTCAGTACTCTTAAACAACCATCTATGTTGCTTTAGTTACATTTGTATTATTGCTTCTTAGTGCAGCTGTCATATTTACTTATTCATTCTCCTGAGATGAATCTCTAGGTTGTCTCCCACTGGCCCTGACTACAGAATAACTTTGGGATGAAAATCCTGGTGTGCTTAAGGACCTTCCCATGGGAGGTTCTTGGGGAAACATCATTGGAAATGGGGTTTTTGGATTCTGGGGGTTGTGAAGGCACCAATATTCACATTTTGGCATGTGTAAAGTCCAAGGTTTGTCCTGGAATTTGTTGCTAAACTACAAAAGTGGCCACTGAACAAACGTTTTTTAAGCTTAAGTTCTGAGCATATTTCAGCTTCCTGGACACTACAAACATTAAAGAATTGATAAAGGTTTAGTTTTTGAATGAAACAATCATCTACCCACTGCTCTCATTGTGCAGGGAAAGAAATAGAGGTTGAGTGAGGGTGGTGATGAACTTCCTAGGCAGTCTAGTGCTATGCAAAGAATATACCTGTAATGAGACAAGCTGGGCTTGAATGGCAGGTCTGCTGTGTGTCCCTGGATGAGTCAATTTCTCTCTGGATCATGAAGATGGAAACATCTGCCTTGTAGAGAAGACATGAAGACTGAGTTCAGAGATATCAATCTCTCTTTCTCTGCTAATTCCCAGTCTCTTGCTCTTTTTGATATGTGAGACTTTCCCATTCATTTACGGATTGAGTGTGCTCTCAGAAAAAGTCAGATCCTTTACATTTCTAATTTTTTATGATTATATTTTCTTCATTTGTACTCCTTAATAATTAATTATAAAGCAGATTTATTTTTACATGCTAAAAAGTTTATTGAAAATCACTCAAGACATTTGAAAAAACTGACACATGAGACAAAAACACATACATATAATGTACCCAAACGTTTTAGAAATAATGTTACTGAAATTTTTTGATTGTTGTTCTCTTCCAAAGAAAATTAATTTCTTTGGAAAAAATTTTTTTATAACTATTAGGATGGGAAATCTGGATTAACATTTAAGAGTGTATCAGACTTGATAAAGTGAACACTCTTATGTAACCTCCAGCTACATCTGCCACTTTAGGCAAAAAGGATCAGAGGACAAACAGCAGCTTTTATGCATTGACTAAAAAAGGCATAGCTTGTTTTAACCTATATTGACCACACGGGGGTGCTTTAAGCCTTTTCTGTACAGTCTAGTCACCCTTCTAATACTAATGGCCCCAGCTTGAGGACCAAGACAACGTTTTGACCAAAAAAATAGACTGCCTCTCTTTTGACAGAACCTTCAATTCTGACGTATGAGGTGGCCCATGTCACTAATAATTAGTGTCAGTTTAAAGTCATGTAGAAATTATGCAGACATTATAAGTTTCCCTTGTGGAAATGGCTTGTATGTAACAAGTTATCTTCAAAACTACAGAAATATTTAAATTGCAAATAAAACCCAGAGACTGCATATGTTCTATTTTACAGGATCAGTAAATACAATTTGTCCCCAAGTTTGGAAGGTAAAAATTCTGCTATTTTATAGGGGTTCTCAAGCTTTCTTAAAACTTCTTTATTTTTGAAAATTTCAAAGATATATTGAGAAAATTGTACAGTGAACCTGAGATATCATTAATTATTTGTATATATCATCCACATTGTAATTAAGAATACCTGGGCAATTTTGTTTCAACTGTACTCTCTTCAATGTTATTTTGAACCAAATGCCAGACCAAATCTTCTTTCCTCTGAATACTTCTAAAAGATAAGATAATTATAATACTATTATACCACCCAAGTGATTAACATTAATTTCTTTACATCATTAAATATCCAATATTCAGTTTTATATTATTTTGTAATTTTTTTAATAGTTTGTTTTAATCACAATAAAAATACTCATATATTCAATGATAAATTGATACTGATATTTATATATCAATATTGATATTGTGATATATTGATATTTCTCTTACATCTCATGATTCATATGTACTTCTTATGTATTCATATGTTCTGGAATAAACCGGAGTTTTTTGTTTCTAAGGATTTTCATAGCTTTTGATTTAGCCATTGACTTCTGGTGGTGGTGGTGTTTCACTTATTTTCCTATTCCCTAATATATATAAAGTGGGAGTTTAGAGTTATATGCTTGGTTAGATGCAGATTATCTATTAATCTTTCTGTCATCTCTCTCTCTTTCTTTCTCTCTCTCTCTTCATCCATGTATCTAGATTATCTATTTATGAGTCATTTATCTATCTATTCATCTATCTGATCTAAATTTACTTCCCTTATCATGTTGTCAGTCATTAGAATAATTGACTTGATTCATTAATACTGAGCAGTTGCAAATAGTGATACTCTAGTTTTATTTTAGTTCCTTTTTTATTTATTAGCTGGGATACTTTCATAAAGAGAATTGACCTCTCATAACTACTTGAGTAACTTAGGTTCAGATCATGTAGAAAAGACAGGATAAATGGTTGAGAATTTCTCTTTGTTTACCAATTTTTAAAATAATGTGTTGATTCCCTAGAATCCACCAAGGGTGACCAATAAGGTTTTTGTTGTTGTTGTATCATTACAAATACTTCATTTAAACATACTTGATGTGATTCAACGCATTATAGTGTGTGTGTTATTTTTGCCAAGTGGGGTTTATTCAAGTTGACTTCTGGGTCCTTTTGTCATATTCCTGGTAGTCACCAAAAGCATTGAGGCTGTTTGGCAAGACATAATGTCCCAGGCTCATTTTGGGCTTCTTATTTTTTTTAGAAGTTAAAGACCACAAGCTGGGTGTGCCAGACACTTTATGAAGAGAAGCACTTTTTAATTTCCTGAGAGTCATGAAGAAAGGAGGACTAGGCACTATCAATCCATTTGTAAATCTGCCTGTAAGGTCAAGTGACAGAGTACCTTGTTCTGTCCTCTCATTTTTTCCTTTGTGCAGCAAGCCAGTGCTGCTGAGATAGTACAGCCAGTAAGGGATTGAGGACTGTTACCAGTTAGCTCTTCCTGGGACATTAGGTACACTGTTTCCTCTTGGAACCTAAGGGGAGACAAAGTCAACTACTGATACAAGCTTGACATGGTGGGAAAAAGAAGGGACTTCAGACTCACTAACACCTAAATCCAAGTCATGGCTAGCCACTTACTTTCTCTGTGCCATGGCCAAGTTATTTAAGCTATCTGACCCTCAGTCTCTTAAACTATAAAATGGATTAATATCATCTACCTAATACATTTTTTATAAGATTAAAAAATGATCTATTCCAGCTTAATGAATTGAACCTATAAAGCTCCTAGCATAGTATTAGATACACATTAACTATTAGCACAAACAGTTAATGTAAACTATTCTCTCATACCCTAAAATATTAAATTGGTGATGTTAATTTTAACTCTTGAAAGGAATTAGATATTCTACTACTAATTAACCATGCATCATGCTGCTGTGTAAACATACTATGAGAAGAAGTCCAGACAAGGAAGCAGGTGAACCGTTCACTGATCTGATGTAATCCATTAAAGTCTAAAACATTTTCTGTCTTGAATTCCAGTCAAGATGGTGGAGTAAGGGAAATGCTGTGCTTGCCTCCTCTAACTGCCACATCAAAATTACAACTAAACTGCAGAAAATCTATCACTGAGAATAGCCTGAAGTCTAGTTTAACAGAAGTCCTAGAACTCAGAATATACAAAAGAAGCCATTTTAAGACTGGTAGGAGTGGTGCAGATGTGGATTGGGCTGGTTCCACACCCATGTATGGCAGTTGGGAATCAGACGATGTAGATCAACTACAGAAGTTCTCCCTGAAAACCAAGTAGTCCCAGCTCCTCCTAGGCTCCCCAGCACAGGGTTCTGAGAGAGGAGGCCCTGCCATAAAGAGTTATCTGATTCTGATGATGATTCTGCTGACACATTTTCCTGTAACGACCCTCCGAGAATACCCTCCAATGCTAGGACCACCAATCAAAAGATGACATGAATGCTCCCTCCGCCAATCAAAAGGCAACATGATTTCTCCTTTAAGCCTGTAAGTCCTAAAAAAGGACAGGGCCAGAGTGCATTGGGAAGCTTGGCCATTTTAGATTTTTGTCTGCTGCAGCTCTGCCGGCGAATAAGTACTCCTTCCTCTTCTATTTTTAGCGTTTGTGTGATTCTTTCTCTCTGCTGGCCTAGATCCTTGCTACATATTTTGGTGCATTGGCTGGAAAGTGGGCCCACCTGCAGAAAGAGAGTAGGGTCAGAATAGCCTGGGTGTTTTCCACCATCCCTCTGGAGCACCCATAGGGGGTGGAGTGGGCCTGATTGTCCTGGGCAGCGTGAACCACTGAGAGCACCAGGGATGGCTAGCTTTGCCTTCTTGTGTGGACACCTTGACAGGGCACAAGGGGAACCTCCTTGGCAGGTTCCTGAGGAGTCAAACACTGAGAGAAACAGGAACCCAGGGACCAAGAGATGTCTGAAGCACAGTAGGACTGGTCTGAGGAAAACTGAAAGGGCCTTCTCCTTTTGAGCAGAAGGGAGGACTGATCCCCCTCTGGTGCCTCCTGAGTACTGGTCGAGGTAGAGCAGGAAACTGAGGCTGCCCAGGACAGGAACTTGGGTTGAAGTTGACTGAATGTGAGTGCTTGGAGACTGACTGAGATGGACACCAAGGAAAGAGTTCCAACTCCTTCTCACAGGGCTGAAGCTACTTCTGAAGTCAAAACCATGGTTCCATAGGACATCTCATACAACTCAGGGCAGTTCATGTTGATGGTTTATATTGACCTGCCAAAGTCAAGAGGGCCTACCATTCCCATGAGGGAAGCGGACAGTGATGAATGAAGTGATTGTGTGACCCCTTCTGATTTTCTCCTCCCTCTCTCCCTGAACCTCTTTGTGGTGTGACTGTTGTTTGTCCAAGAGAGGGTCATGGGTGGTGTGCAAGGGAAATCTTCCCCCTTCGCAACCATGCTGAGAAATTTTAAGGAAGGATATTCTGGAGATTATAAGGTTGCTATGACCCTGGGGAAATTGAGAACCTTGTGTAAATTAGAATGACCTATGTTTGGGGTGGGATGGCCTTCAGAAGGGAACCTGGACTGAGCTATAGTATAGAAAGTATGGTCTGTCATTACTGGAGAACCAGGAAACCCTGACCAGTTTCCATATAGAGATAGTTGGCTCCAGCTAGTGTTACAGCTGTCCCCCTGGCTCAGAGGCCCAGTCTCCAAAGTACGGTCAGGAAATGCAGGTGATGCCTCAGGGAAGTGCCCTGCCCAGTCTGACAAGTCTCAGCTGCCAGTCATACCTGAAATACTCCCCTCTGAGCCTGAAGATATAGAGCCCCTACATTTTGTTCCACCAAGAGGGACAGACAGATGGCCACTGTCACCCAACTCTATCACACATCCTGAGGCACCTGGTGTGGCCCCTTCTGCTCTGTCCGTCCTGCAGGATGCTAACTTAGGCATCGCCTCCACCTTCCTTTGAGGCTGCGATTGAGAGCAGCCCAAGCTATTCAAATGCCCCAAAGAGAAGTGAGAGGTCTGGAATAGACAAATGCTGAGGGGCAGGTGATGGAGCACTGGGCCTTAGTGTACCAGTCCTTCACCACCACAGACCTTCTCAACTGGAAGCATCATGCTCCCTCCTATACAGAAAAAACCCAACTGCTAATTGACTAAATGCAGTCCATATTCTAGACTCATAATGCCACATGGGTGGACTGCCACCAGCTCCTCCTTACTCTATTTAATACAGAGGAAAGGCCCCGAATTATCCAGGCTGCCACCAAGTGGCTAGAGGAAAACCAGAGGATGGTAAATTCAGCCTTTGTGAGCCAGACTGCAGGGGATAGCAGATGTCAGCTCCAGAAACTGGAAGATTTTGCAGGAATGAAGGCTTCCCAGCTCCTGAAAGTGGCAAATAAAGTTTTCATATATCGGGAGGTGGAAGGAAAAAGGGAGGAGGATTGGAAGATGAGAAGAAAAGCAGAACTCATAGCTGCCATTTTAATCAGAATAGGAGAAGGGGACCCCTGCTGTTTAAGTGAGGAGGAAAGGCAGCTGAAGTTCAGAGGGTTTAACAGAGAAAGCCCCCTTTAAGGCATGACCAGTGCGCCATCTGCCAGGAATCAGGGCACTGGAAAAATGAGTGTCCTTGGCGAGGAAAGGGTCTGGTGGCCCCACCGAGAGCAGATCTGAAGGAAGAGGCATCCCTGTTCAACATGGCTGGGGCTCCCTATTTGATAACTGAAGTTGACAGGACTCAGAGACCCCTGATGAGTCCATGTTCTGAATAAAGATGGGGGTGGGGCAAGAACTGGACTTTTTAGTTGATACTGGAGCTGAGCATTCTGTGTTTACCAGCTCTATGGCACCCCTCTTCTCCCAAAAGATGAACACAATTGGGGCGACTGGAGCCCTAAGCCAAAAGGTATTAAATCCAGAACTGGCCCAGAGATGGCCCAGAGTTTGGGCTGAAGACAATCCATCTGGGCTGGCAATCAACCAAACAGTGGTATGAATTGAATTGAGACCTGGAGCTCAGCCTATGAGCCAAAGACAGTACCTGATTCCTCGAGAGGCTTTGAAGGGAATCCAGGGACATTTGCAGAGGCTCAAGGAGCATGGTATTATTGTCCTGTGCCAATCACCTTGGAACATTCCCCTACTCCCTGTGAAAAAGCCTGGGATAAATGACTACCAACAAGTTCAGGACCTGGGAGCAGTGAATCAAGCAACAGTGACCCTGCACCTAACTCTGCCTAACCCTCTTGAGCCTCCTCCTGCATAAGCCTCTTGGTTCACTGCCTGGACTTGAGGCATTTTTCAGTGTGACACTGGTCCTCAAAAGTCATGAACTGTTTGCCTTCCAGTGGGAAGACTCCTCCTCCACAGGGGCAAAAGTACAACACACTCAGACACAACTTCCTCAAGGATTTAAGAATGTGCCAACCCTCTTTGGAGAGACTCTCACCTGAGATCTTCATCAATTCCCAGCACAAGCCACTAGATGTGTTTTCCTTCAGTATGTGGATGACCCATGAGACACTCAAGGGGTGCGTGAAAAGAACAGATACACACCTACAACATTTGGAGGCTTGTGGGTATAAAGTCTCCAGGAAGAAGGCCCAGATCTGCCAGAAGCAAGTAAAGTACCTGGGGTTCATCCTCCAGCAAGGGGAGAGAAAGCTGCGGGTAGGAAGAAAACAGGTTATTCAGAACATCCTGGTCTCAAAGACAAGAAGGCAGATTAGAGAGTTCCTAGGAACAGTGGGATTTTGTCACATATGGATCCTAAACTTTGTGGTTCTGGCCAAACTGCTCTGCAAAGCCACAAGGTGGGGGCAATATAGAATGGGGATCTGACCAGCAAAGTTGTGTTCACAAAGCTAAAAGAAAAACTGCCAACAGCCCTGACATTGGGGCTTCCTGACCTAGCCAAACCCTTTGTGCTATATGTATCAGAAAGGAAACTGGACTCTGGGAAAAGGGGAGGAAGAGTACAATTTTTTAATGCAAGTTACTAAGGTAGAACAAAAAGTTAGCAACCACATTGCTATTTTATAGTTTTTTTATTTTGTTTTGTTTTGTTTTGTTTTTATAAATGTGAAGGTACTCACAAGGGGACTTGCACTTACAATCAAACTCAATACTCAGTATATGACTCAGGAAATAATCAACCTATTTTTGCTACAACCCTACAGACCCTCCCACCTCCCTGGCATTTGAAGTAAAAGCCAATCTAGTTGATAGATGGGAAGAATGGGTTTCAGCCTTCAGAGGATTTAAAACTCTAGTAGGAGGAATACTAACCATTGTTGGGCTATGTTTGATTGTTCCTTGTCTCCTCCCACTAGCAGTCAGAACTATATGCTCAATAATTGAGACAATTGTCAACCAGAAGGCCACATCATATATGTTCTATGTGAAACACTATCAGCCCCTGCAGCAGCATGTAGATGATGAGACCCCAATGTAAAAATTATGTGGGGTCTCAAAGGGGGAACTGAGAGAGGAGGCCCCACTATAAAGTTATCTGATTCTGCTGACTCATTTTCCTGTAATGACCTGCTGAGAATATCCACCAATGCATTAGGACAACCAATCAAAAGACGACATGATTGTTCCCTCCACCAATCAAAAGACAACACAGTTGCTCTTTTAAGCCTGTAAGTACTATAACAGCACAGGACCAGAGGGAGTCAGGAAGCTTGGCCATTTTAGGCTTTTGTCTGCTGCAGCTCTGCTGACTGAATAAAGAACCCCTTCCTCTTCTATCTTTGGTGTTTGGGTGATTCTTTCTCTCTGCTGGGCCTATATTCCTGCTATAGTTCCAGATAGAGGAAGAGAAGTCCCCACAATTTCTGGCTGTGAAAACCAGTGGTGATTGTGGCTGCATGGAGGGCAGCTAGAGTCTTAACTAGTCCTCTTGAAGGGCCCACACACAGATTTACTGATGAACTCACTTGCTCTGAGCTCCAGTGTTGGGGCACAGTATGAAAGGCACCAGGGGCAGAAGGGGAGGAACTGAATTTTCTGGCTTCAGGTTGAAATATGGAGGGGCAGCTTTCTCCCAGACAGAAGTGCAGGCGGACCCATTGTTTCTTTGTTGAACTTTCCCCCAATTCTTAGTGTACAGACACAGGCAGCTGTCATATCTGAGTCTCCATCAACTTGGCTAACACTGTTCCTTGCCCTGCTGATTCTGCGAGATGTTGCCCCACCCATCAAGAGCCATCAAGACTCTTCCAGTGGCTTTTCTATCCAAATAGCCTGGTTGGCTCAGAGTTTCTTGAAATCTCTCAAGGGTTCACAAACCTCAAAGAGCAACATCTAACCTTGGCATGCCTCTACCTCTTGGTAAGTAGCCCCAAGCCCAATGCAAGTGGTAGCCAGACTTGGTTCATAGCTTAACTTTTCAAAGACACCTCCAAACCCAGGGCAAGTGGCAATCATCTACAGATCACTTTGTAGCTCATACCAAGTGTTCCTTGGCAGGGCAAAGACAATAGCTAATTTTGGCGAGCAACAGAGTCACTTCCAACAGGCCCAGAACCAAATCACCAAATGGTCAGCTTCCAGTCGCATCAGAGTACCACTTAACTACCTCCACAAATGACATGACCAAAGGGTGAACTTGGCGGGTACCAGAGTCCTGCTAAAGTGAAGCCTACTGTATAGGGTCAGCCCTTGCACAACAACTCCCCCACTATAGTCACAACTAGTTTTCACGATAAATCAGACTGAGGATCAACTCCTCCTATTGATGTACAAATAGCAAGCAAGGCTCACCCAGAAAACACACAAGAGACTCACCTCAAGCACTTGACTCAGGTGATCAGGGAGAATGTGCCCCATAGGGCACCTACTACATAAAGCCACACTACTAAAGCTGAGAGGCATAGCAGCTCAATCTAATATGTAAAAACAAACACAGGGAAGAAGGTTAAAGATGAGACAAAGAAACATAGTCCAAATGAAAGATCAAAACAAAGCTCCAGAAAAAGAACTAAAAATGGAGAAAAGCAATGTATCAGAGACAGTATTCAAAACACAGGTTATTAGGATGCTCAGTGATCTCAGTGAAAACTTCAAAAAAGTGCTAGTAGACATAAAAATAGGATAGATAACATAAAAAAGTCAGAAATGAAGAATACGTTAGAGAGAATCAACATTAGATTCAATGAAACAGAGTATCGAATCAGAGATTTAGAAGATAAAGTAGCAGAAAAAGAAAAAAGAACCCCCTAAACTGAAAATAATTTAAAGGGCTTCTGGGACAATATCATGCTTACCAACATTTGTATCTTAGGGGTACTAGAAGGAGAAGAGAGAGAGAGCAAGAAATTGAAAACCTATTTGATGAAATGACAGAAGATTTCCCTAACCTGGCAAGAAAATAGATATGTAAGTCCATGAAGCACAGACAGTATCAAACAAGATGAAACCAAAGAGGCCTGCCCTAAGACATATCATAATTAAAATGCCAAGTGTTAAAGACAAAGAGAGAATCTTAAAAGCAGCAAGAGAAAAGCAGTTAGTTGGGAGTTCCCTGATGGTGTAGTGGCTTAAGGCTTCAGCGTTGGCACTGTCGGCGCTGCAGCCTGGGTTCGATTCCCAGTCAGGGAGCTACCCACACACCAAAAGGCAAAAAAAAAAAAAAGTATTTAGTTACCTACAAGAAAGCTCCCATAAGACTGTCAGGTGATTTCTCAATAGAAACATCGCAGGCCAGATGGGATTGGCACAAAATATTCAAGGTAATAAAAAGCAAGGACCTGCAACCAAGACTACTTTACCCAGCAAGGCTATCATTTAGAATAGAAGGACAGATAAAAGCTTCTCAGAGAAGAAAAGGCTAAAGAAGTTCATCACCACCATACCAGCATTATAAGAAGTGCTAGAGGGACTTCTTTAAGAAGAAAAAAATCAAATATAGCAATAATAAAATAACTACATATCTATCAATAATTACTTTATATGTAAATCCATTAAATGTTCTGATCAAAAGACATAGGGGTACACAATAGATATGAAAACAAAACCCTTACATACACTGCCTACAAGAGACTCATTTCAGCCAACTGAATGGGAGAAAATATTTGCCAATAACGCATCAGATAAGGGTCTAATATCTAAAATATATAAAGAACTAATAAGACTTAACAACAAAAAAAAAACAAACAACCCAATTAAAAAGTGGGCAGAAGAACTAAACAGACACTTCTCTCATGAAGAAATACAAATGGCCAGCAGACATATGAAAAAATGCTCATCCTCATTAGCTATCAGGGAAATGCAAATCAAAACCACAATGAGATACCACCTCACACCTGTTAGAATGGCTATTATCAAGAAGACAAGGAATAACAAGTGCTGGAGAGGATGTGGAGAAAAAGGAACTCTGGTACACTGTTGGTGGGAGTGCAAACTGGTACAACCACTGTGGAAGGCAGTGTGGAGTTTCCTCAGAAAATTGGGAATGGAGCTACCATTTGACCCAGCAATCCCTCTTGGGAATGGAGCTACCATTTGACCCAGCAATCCCCTTTCTACCCAAAGAACTTGAAAACCTTTGCCCACAAAGACTTATGTACCCCAATGTTCATTGCAGCACTGTTCACAGTGGCCAAAACATAGAAACAACCAAAGTGCCCTGCGACAGATGACTGAATAAAGAAGCTGTGGTACATATACACAATGGAATATTACTCAGCTGTAAGAAAAGATGAAATATTGCCATTTGCAACAAAATGGATGGACCTGGAGATCATCATGCTAAGTGAAATAAGCCAGACAGAAAAAAACAAAGAACTGCATGATTTCACTCATATGCGGAATATAAAACTGAAAGCAAAGAAAAAAAGAACTGAACGAACAAATAACCCATGGACACAATCAATAGTTTAATGTTTATTTGGGGATGAGTGGGTTATGGAGGGGAGAAAGGGGAGGGGGTGGGAGAGGAGGGGAGAAGCTAAATATAAGGTGATGGAAAGAGAAGTCACATTAGGTGGTGAACTTAATATACATCAAGTTGACAATGCACTGTAGAATTGTATGCCTGAA
>PVJL010004959.1:0-118030 GCA_004026885.1 Lyroderma lyra
TAGTACCTATGTCTTCTTCTATACAGTTTATTGTTGCAGGTCTTATATGAAGGTCTTTAATCCATTTTGAGTTAATTTTTGTATATGGAGAGAGTTCATAGCTCAGGTTCATTCTTTTGCATATGTTTTTCCAGTTTTCCCAGCACCACCTACTAAAGAGGCTGTCTTTTCCCCATTGTATGTTTTTTGCTCCTTTATAATCTCTTTTTAGAATGTTGATTTCTCTTTGTAATTTGTAGATTGAAAAAGAGCAAAAATGCACCAGTATTGCTTTAGCAGAATTTTTGTTAGTGAGATGAGAAGTGTCCCAGGTGATGTGTGAGCTGACCAAGATGAGAAATAGTTTCCTGTGTCAGTTCTTGGACACATTACTTTCTTGAAAGGGAGAGTTTGCTGTTGGCCCACTCATTGTCTTTACTACCCTCACAAGGAACGAGAACTAGCCTAGGGGCAAGAAAACTCATTTCTGGTCTCACTTTTGCTACTAATCAGCTAGTATTTTAATTTTCCAGCCTTCACTTTCTACATTTTAAAATTAGGAAATTGGATGTTATTGATTTCTAAGATTTTGAGTTCCAGCATTATATGATTTGAATATGGGATTTCTCTGAAGTACCA
Organism: Lyroderma lyra; assembly: GCA_004026885.1. Lineage (NCBI taxonomy): Eukaryota > Metazoa > Chordata > Mammalia > Chiroptera > Megadermatidae > Lyroderma > Lyroderma lyra. The sequence continues at coordinate 619 of PVJL010004959.1, forward strand.
TATTTTGTCACGTGTAATGTGCTTCTGTGTATAATACACATCCACATTTTTGGTCCAAACTTTCAGGAAAATAATCTTTTCTTTTAATTTATTAATTCAAATTTTTATTTGTTTCTATTTAGGTACTTGTTTTTTGTATTAAAAGAAATTTCAACATTTATTTTTTTATCATGGTACAAGAAATTTTATGTAAATAATCACAAAACAGAAGACCAGACACAAGGTAAAAAAAATTTCATGTATAAAATTTTTATATATATGAAAAAATGGATTTTCATATTGCAGGGTATTATTTTGCATACATATATCATTATTGATTTCTAGAGTTACACTTTTAACTCATAAGCATAAATAAAAGAATTAAAAACTTTTATATAGATATGGAATTAGTACTGCCCATGTATAATGGACATTCTTACTTTTCTCTCACAAATTTGGGCAAAAAAGTGAGCATCATACATGGTAAAATATGGTATATTCTAATATATATGTCTCAAAATAAACTAATTTTCATGTTACCTTACTTCATATTTTTGCATTTGTCTATGCATTATCTAGACTTAACAATAATTTGCTCAATATTTTTATTTCAATCATGCTTAAACATATCTTCTTCCTCAGCAGTAATATTCATGAGCTTACACACTTGATGATACACACACATGCCAAATCTCCAGCTATGAACATTATTTTTATGTTCATGTAATAATACATTTTTGAAAATGCTGCTATAGGGTTGTTTTTTTTAGAGATTAATATATTACTACTCAAAAATCTAATTTTTCTATCTTGAATATCTTATCAAGATCGATCATAAATCGATATGTCAATATTTATGCTGGTTATTGGCTATTTCCCACTAACCAAAAAAAAAATCTGAAACGTATAATTGTTTTTGTTGTAAATAGCTTTGAGAAATGGCAACCTTGCTCTTTCTAGTAATAACTGTTAATCTACACTTGGAATTCTGTGTAACACATGTAACATAGGTTGTTAGATCAGAAGAGAGAGCAAGGGGTGGAAGAAGGCTTAGAAAAATAATTCAGATCAAGTTATGGGTAATAGAACTTGCCTTGTTTTTACTAAGTATTGGATCCTGTGATAATGCATTATGTAAGTCCTTTTATCTCTTCAGTGTTTTGGCATTGGACCTGGGTCGCACACACACATTCTTTAAGCCTCCTTTTAGATATTTAAAATACCTTATGTGCTTACACTTAATTAATTAATCTGGGAAGGTGAATGAATTCCTTGCATGTCTTGGTTTGAAATTGTTCCACAAGAATTGGAATTCAGGAAACATACAGCAAGTTAAACCTAACCTTTATTTTGAAATCACCTGATATCAATTAGCATTCCACCAGTTTGGGGCTGATTTATGATGCTCTTGTAAGGGCCTGAAAATATGAAAGCAGAGAAGCAGTATTTCAAAATGCAGCATAAAATCAACAATAAAATGTATATTTATAACCTGAAAAGTATGATTTCATCTTGGAGAATTACCAACCCAATAGCAGTAATAAGCATGATTTTCATTGTACCATATTGTACTTATTAAGCACTTCAGGGGACTTGTGAATAAATCAAATTGTGGGATCAGTTTTGGATATCTGAATATATTTTTAAATATTGTAAAAATGTGGAAAAGTATTACAACTGGTTATCATTTGTTCATGTTTTCCAAAAGTGTCTTAATCAAAAACTCATTCTTACATCCTCCTATAAGCTGGACTGAGGCTGGAATTGTCTGTAAAGTAACATACTTTTAATAAATGCAGATTTAATATGGTCATGAGATAAGATTAGACTCTTCAAAAACCCCACTCAAGTACCACAGATTCTGATTTATGCTCATAAAAGTCAGGGAGAGCTAGGTGGTTTGGAGGATGCAGTGTTATCAGAGACTTTAGTATGATGTATATGCCTGCTTTTGATTTAAAAGTTTAATAAAAAAAATCAGTATGTGAAGTTAAGGGACTGAATCGAAATGCCTCAGCTTGCTCTGTTTGCATTATTTTGGCTTCCACAAGTCAAGTCAATTCAATTCCACCAACATTTATTGACAATGTGCAATGTTTCAGGAGCTGTGATAGGTGTGGGAGCTACAAAGTCAAAAGATAGTACTGTATTTTTCCGTGTATAAGATGCCCCCAGGTATAAGATGACCCCTACTTTTCTAACCCTACATTAAGAAACCCTCTCAACTGGTTAGTCCCATGTATAAGATGACCCCCAATTTTTGGCCTAACAATCTTAGACAAAAATATCATCTTACGCATGGAAGAACATGGTAAGTCGTCTAGGAGAGCAATCCCTGACATAGGGATCAGTGTGAGAGAGCTGAGTTCCAGGCTGACCTCAGAGCACAGATTTCTCGGATTTGGTTAGTATTCTGAGTTTAGATCAGTGATCACGGAATCCAATGGGACAGGGATGTTTGGGTTGGCCTGGGTCTGTAGAGGTCGCTATCCCCATGAGTCATTTTAGTGTTGTGCTAGGTTAAGTTTCTAATAGCAGCTAGGTTAAATCACAGAGCCTGGCTTAAATGGCCTAGGTTGGATGGTTTATCTAATTAGAAGTTTCCAGTTCTCTGTGGGGAAAAAATTGGTGACATCTTTAAGGAGCTTTATCATAAAAAAGAATGATTTAAAAAAACCCCAACATTTTATTGATATTTCTTTTTATAGGGCTATTAGATCACAGCTAAACAAACAAACCACTTTTGTTTCTGATGTATACGTTGCAGGGCATGAAACTCTTTCCAGGTTTTCCAAAGGAAGTGATAGATGTGAATGAGCCCCAAAGAATGACAGGTGAGTCCTCAAGAGTGCTGTGGTGATATTGAATGTCACCAGTAGAATGGGTTCTCCTCCAAGCTTCTCAATTTCTTGCCACTGCTGGGTCCCAAGTTTAATCATGCGAAAGCCATAAGCTCTGTTGATCAGAATGGCATATTGTAAATTGGGATCTGCTCAGGCTAATCCTGCCCTGTCCTTTATCACCCCAATGTAGGAGTTTCAGAATCTCTGCTTATAAGCCCTTGGACTCTCGTCTTCAAAATAACTGATTGATAGCCTCTGCAAGCCACATGTATATCACTTAGTGATGCAGTCATGGAAATAGCTTTTATCTCATTCTTTTTTCTCTTCACAAGATGTGAAAAATTCTGGGAAGTGATGGGGAGCAAAGGAAACCAAGTGTAATGTTGTGTAGGTTATTTAAAATATTTTCTGTTTACTTTCCAATGGGTTGTATTTTCAGTTCGAAATTTACTTGGATGCCAAATTCTGGTTCTGACTAAGCAGCGAAATATTGTGATAACTTAAGAAATGAATGCAACATCTGGTGAATTCCTTCTCACATTTAACTATATTCCTTTGGTAACATAGATCATGGAACTATCTTGTCAGAGGTGCAGAGCACAGATAGGAGTCAAATTTCAATTGCATATGATGATAAAGGGAACCATGACACAGACAATATCAATAAACCAAGACTGCAAATATAATTTGAATTTGCAAATAATAATCATTACCATTTTTAAAGTACTTTTTTGGGAAATTTTGTGCTATGCATTTTACATAACGTTTACAATTTTTATTTAATTTGAGCTTCACAGTATTCTTGCGAACTAGCTATCATTGCACTAGTATACTTGAAAGATAAGAAAACAGAAACTTAGAGAAGTTACAGAGTTGAAGCCAGGATCCAAATCTAGCCATATTTCATTGCATAGACTGCCTATTTATATTACAGTCTTATTTGCTTACTTTGGAACGATATGTCAAGTTTTTCTGTAATTTTTATGTTTTTATGAGACTGACAGTACTCTTCTCAGTGAACCCCTTTGAGAGATCATTTAGACCCTGGAAGGATAGTGAAGAAGTGTTTTTTAAACTGTGTGTATTAAACCTGAATGTTTGTAACCCTCTCCATTTAAATGTTAAAGCCCTAACTCTAAAATGATAGTATTTGGAGTGGGGCATTTTGAAGGTAATTTGATTTAGATGAGGTCATGAGAGTGGGGCTCCCAGGATGGGATTAGTGTCCTCAGAAGAAAAGGAAGAGACCAGAGCTCTTACCTGGGTAATGAACTGGTAGACGCTTTCATCTTGGACTTCCCAGCTTCCAGATCTGTGAGAGACAGATTCCTGTTGTTTAAGCCACCCAGTGGATTAAGCACCATGGTATTTTGTTATCACAGCCCGAGCTGACTACAACAGTGGTTATAACTAATTAATGAGTCATGAAATCAATTATTAATAAATTGTGACCAGTATTATTTTTTAAGAAAAGGAAATAGAGGAGAATAAAATAGAAAATGTCAGAGACCATAATAGTAAGTGTAACTACTGTTTCATGAGAAATTTGTTTTGGCATACTTATTACACACACACACACACACACACACACACACACAATTATATAATTTTGGTATATATGTCATTTGTGTGAGTGTGTGCATGAGTACATGTGTGTGTTCACAATATAAAATGTATCTTTTACTATGAATTATAGTCAAAATGTTTGAAAACTGTGGCCTTAGGATATGGATAGGATGGGCAAGTAGTAAGATTAAGAGATATCCAACTCATCTTGCATAAAAAATGAAGAAACATTTGCAGGTGTTTGTGGGGGTCGAGCTAGGGAGGAGCAAGTGACAAAGAAGAGTGAGGGGTTTCCAGTAGAACGTCAAGGGACTGGGCCCTGAGTGGGAGAAAGATGAGTACAGTTTTTCAAGGTGAAGACATGGTTGAGGGGCTTTTAATAGTAAGCCTATCTATTTCTTATGCTTAAATTGCTTTCTGTAAAGTTTTGCACTGCACCTATCTTTACTCCCACCCTCCTCTCTTTTTTTGCTAGAAATATTTAGTAGTGTCTACTAAGTGTACAGCCTAGACCAGTGGAGAGATGAGGTAAAAAGGAACCAGGGAGATATCCAGCAAATCTCAGAGCAGAGTGGAAGAACTGAGCAGAAGCAGAGACTGGGAGCTTGAGGTGACTGAGGTTATTGGGAGAAATGCTGGCTTTCCTACTGTTTCCTAGGAAATGAAGATTTATGTCAATTTTACTTACAAAGGATAATGTGCCTCTAGTAAGCTGGTGATTTGGAGATATCCAAGCGGTTGACATTGAGACCCCATGCATCTCCCCTACCCACCCATGCCTCTTTCTCTTGTGTCCTGCCATATAATGGGTATCACAAAAGAGTAAGCAGGAGGGATGGAAGAATGTTAGATTTGAAAGACAGATGTATGACTCACACTCAACCTCAGACACATTGAGAGCAAAGCTTGTATTTATACAAAAGGACCAGATGCTCTCATAGTATCAAGGCTTAGAGTAAATGCGGTATGTGATATTTCCAACACAGTTCTTTTCTAGGGAGATTTTATTTTCATTGAGTGGTAGTTTGAAATAGTGAAATGCACATTGGTTTGGCCTCCAGACATGTGGATTCTTGTCTGCTTTTGCCCTGTTTTTTTTCTGTGAGTTTTTGAGCAACCTATCACTTTGGTTCTCTTCCTGTAAAAGAGAGAGAAAGGATTTTATTTTTCTCTGCCCTCCAGCAGCTCCAATGATGTTTGATATGAGTCCTTGAAGGCTACATTGAGATCTTTAAGCCATTTCTAGATGGCCTTGGGGAAGAAAGATTCCTCCCCTGGGCTGATTTCAACTCCTTCCTTACCACCCTCCATAGCTTCACCAACAGTAGCCCTGCATTTCTGACTGGTTTATGTATTGAGATGCCCTTTAGAAAAAGAAAGAAAGAAAGTGTGAAAAACTACTGTACTAGACAACCCACAAGGGAGGCTGTTAACATTTCAATGACTAAGAAGTGGCTGAAACCGGAAATCAATAGGAAACTAAGCAACTAAAAATATTTTCCGTGGAAAAGTTTAAAAACTACAAAAGGATATTATTAATAAAAGAAGATCTGACAGTCCATTTAATGACAGGTGAAGAGCAATTTCATCAGTGACCAATATGTTGTATATATTTGGATGATACATGGATGATACATATTCTGAAATGTTTAATGGACTACATCAATAAATTGTCTTTCTGAAATTAGGAGATAGCGTAAGTCAATGAATATAGGAAATGGGACTGGTCTAATTTAGATTGAACACACAGATTTGGGATAGGTCCCCCACAGATGGAAACTTATCTGGCTCACCTCTGAGTAAATCTTCTCACTCTGAAAGCCTGAGAACAGCCAGTTCTACTCCAAACCCATGTTGGCATTGACCTGATTGGAGCTGACCTGAGGAGCAGAGAGGAAATCGTCAGCAAGTAAGTCATGAATACCAACCACAGACATTTATTGAATACTTATTATGTATCAAGATCTGGCCCAGGTGTCTGTATTACAACCCTTGTCACAACTCTGTAAAGGAGGTTGTACTGAGAAAATAAACAACCAAAACTTATTGAAGATAAATCATTTTCTAAAAGTCCCTATAGCTGGTGAGTGATTGATCACCCATTTCTGTTCTTTCTTAATTTTTCTGTGTGGATGCTTAATATAACATCTTGAGCCTTATTCATTCTAAGCATTTTTATGCCACTAATATGTAATTTTTATTTCAATTTATAATTATTGTTTATTCAATCAAAAAAAGTCATACAGCATGTACTGTATGAAAGGCATTATGTATGAAACTTGCAGGATAAAAGATAATTTAAATATGTTTCTCTATCTATAGAAGCTTAAGCCTTTTGCTGCGACCTTCAGATATATCAGAATGGATATTTCCTCTCACCAACTGTGACATTCAAGTTTACCCCACAAGCTCAAAAAATCTTTATTCAGTGTGAAACTGTTTCTTTCAAGGACTTTTCTCCATTTACAAGATTTTTTTATTTAATTTTTTCCTGTGGCTTGCACTATCAACAACAAAGATGCTTTGTATGCCATGTTGTGTAATATTTTGTAATATTTTCATGTCATCAATGCCATTAGATTCGAATTTATCTATACTTAAGTCTAATTGACGTCACTTAGTATGTTTTGAGTATTTTTTTGCTGAAATTCAATATAATGGTAAATTTATTACCATATAACAAAAATTTAAAATAAATATAATGTCATTTATATCCAAAGCAGCTTAAAATGTTATTATTAAATGCATAAAATAGTCAAAATATCAACTTTTTATTTTTTGTGGCTTTTTGACACATTTTGAAAAAAACTTGAAGTCAATGAATGCAGTGAAAGGGTTAAAGTAGAACAGTTAGCTATGTACATAAAAAATTACAATTCAAGAAAGCGCTGATAAGTGTCCTGTGAGTTTCAAAGGAGGGAGATAAAACTTCATCAGCAGGGAGATCTTGTGGAGGAGGTGGCTTTCCAATTGACCCCTAAAGGGTGATATAATTGGTACACATAAATTTGTGGTAAGAAAGGAATTCTGGGAGAAAGAAACAGCATGAATGGAGGCATGTGTTAAATGAATAGTGGGGAGTGAACAGGAAAAAAACTATTTGGCTGGAAAGTAAGATAGTGAAAGGGAGCTGTAGAAATTAAGTTGGAAACATATATTGGATCGAGTTAAACCATGGGAGGAGGGGGCTTAACTCGAGCTAAGGAATATGGGCTTTCTTGTTTGAGAATGGATAAAAACCCATAAAAAATTCTTGAGCAGGAATATGACAACAAAACAGTGCCTCAGAAAGATTAACCAGGCCATAGTGCATATGATGGTGGTGCAGAATCTAGAAGAAGGTAGACAATTTAGGAGACTTTTGAGATAATTCAAGTCAGGAACATTGAGTACCTCGAATGGGAGTGGAGAGTGGGAAAAGAAAGGAGGAAAATATTGTAAACATGAACATGGAAGTAGAGGCCGATGACTGGGGAGATGGGCTGGGCCTTTGACTGAATGGGGAATATGTAAGAATAAGCAGATTTCGAGGGTAAAAGAATGAGTCAGTTTGGGACACGCTGAGTTGACCGATAGGAGGGACATCAAGAGCAGATGACTACAAAGCAGGGGACATGGAAACAAAATTTTGGTGCAGTATAAATTTGAGTAAAAGGACTTGCACACAGTTGAGTTAGGCAATGCAGCAGTCTCCAAACTGGTGCTAAATGGAATGTTTTGTCTTGGTGGTGGTGGCAGGATTTATATGTTTTTCATACTAATCTCCCCCATGCTGCTGTTGAATACCCTGAAAGTGCAATAAGGCATTGCCACTGGCCTGTGGGGTATTCCACACTTCAGTATTTTAAGACTGCACTAATACAAAGGATTTGGTTTTAAAACATAGTTATTTTTGTCAAACATCTGTTTTGTTTTAAAGAAAACTATTTCCCACTGAAATGACTGATGGTTTTAACTTCCTTGGGACACAGTCATCTTTGTCAGGAGAAGGGAGAGGCATTAGTCTACTGGCTTTAAAAACTGGCCAACAGTTTGGTATGAGGGAAATTTGTCTGGGTGCTCCATAGAGAATATCCCAAGGGTGGAAACATAATTGGTGTCTTGTGATAGGATTAGGTCTAAGGATACTGTGTCTTCTACAAGTATTTGAATGTTTTTTATAGTGGAGTAAATTTTATCACTCCTAAGGAAAGTTTAACTTTTGACTTAATGAAACCACATGCTACTAAACAAATATTTACTTTCCTGACTTTGCCCTTTCTGTGGCTGTTGTGGACCAGGTTTACTCAGAGTATTCAGTTTCTCTCCTTTACTGGATCCTGGTGCTGAGGGCCATGCTTGTGCTGGAGGTTGGGCTGATGTTCTCCACCAGAGGACTGGCTGGCCTCCACATCAATGCATGTGGTCAGATGTGCTGCCCAGTTGATGGTCCTGAGATGGAGTTCTTGTTCTTAGATCAGTGGCCTGCAAAATGGAAAGGACCAGGGCCTGGGATTAGACCTAGCTGTCTTAGCTTCAGCAGTGACTTGTTCTAAGAATCCTATAGAAACAGAGTTTAGTGACTTGCTTTCAGCAGACTAAGTTATGTCTTCCTTTGTGTCTATCCTGGTTTCAGTCCTCCGACTTTATGCTGGGAAACACTCAAAAACCAAACTGCTGAAAGTAAAACCTTGTTAGGCTTCTCTTCCATTAAATGCCTTCCCTAGGAGAGCTTTTGTAATAAATTTATCTCCTTAAGATTGAGAGGGTGATTGGCTTTCTATAAAACCTTATCTTACTAGCTTAGAAGAAAAGTGTCATGAAAGCAAAGAACCCCATTTCCATGAAAAGAGAAAATCCTGAACCATATGGGACACCTCTTTGAATATTCTGTAACTAATTATTCGTTATTTATGCTCTTAGAAATTGTAAATGTATTAATTGGGCATACATTGTGAGATAAAGCAGTAGAATGAATGTGTTCTTTGCATGCCTTATACTGATTAAGTCTTATTTCTTGAGTTAGGTTGCTTCAACTATCAGAAGCCATTTATGGCCTCAGAGATTTACCATTGAGGAATCTATAAAATTTTTAGGTACAGGTGATTAAATATGATCGTTGTGAAGCCTGGAAGGTTAGAATTGGAGCTGGAATGTACATGGTTATAAGATGGGGGGCCAGACAAAGAGTACTGATGGTAGTGGCCAAGGGAGTATGAACTAAAAGAAATTGAGGAGGTATAGGTACCCCTGAAGTAAAGGTAGCCCTGTTTGGGGAGAATGAGGGGCATTCTAACAGCTAATAAATCTTAATGAAGGTCAAAAGGGGAAAATACCTGGAGAATTTCTATGACAAAGTATAAATCTTGTTTATGTTGTGTGTCCTATTTTTATTCTCATTTTTCAGATGAGTAAACAGAGGATCACTTGGTCATATAGCTGAAAAGGGATGGAGCCAAATATTTTTGTTTTCAGAGGCCAAACATTTTTTCTACCTGCAGAAGAAACATATTAGAAATTTTTTGTTTGTTTATTTGTTTTTACTATCCATTTAATGGGTTAGATTCTCAAGGCTGTAATCTATTCTTACCCTAACCTCTATTATGTAGCCCTCTACAGCAGTGAAGAATGAGGATTTGCTTGGTTTAATTACTTCAGAGATTTGAAGAATACTGTGAAGTCATGCCCTAGACTAGTGGTTCCTAACCCTTTTGCACTGGTGTACCCTTTTAAACCCATTTCTATAAGTTGTGCCCCTTGTTTTTAAAACAGCCATTTTTAAATACTGACACTTTTGTTCAGTGCCTATCTTAATGTAAAATCAATAACTAAACTAATCAAACAGTCTGGTTATGGATGTATTTATATGTTTGGGTATGTTCTAGAAACATTGCAAATGGATTGTTCTGAAACTGTGTGCAATGATTGGTAGAAGAGTGGTTTGGGGGAAGACTTCGTAGCCACACCCTCACCCATCATCATTTGCTAATGTGATTCAAACTTAATGTTTATTGTTCCATAACTAACATTTGTCACTTTTCTACTTTACTTGTTTTTTTTTTTTTTGCCATTACTGATTATTTTTCTTGTACCCCTGAACAACAAAGCACGTACCCATGGGGGTATGTGTACCAGCACTTGAGTATCAATGCCCGAGACTTTTCTTTGCAACTTAAAAAATAGGACTTGAAATTTTAGGGCTTGGAATCAATCTTTCTTTCCTTCTGTCTTTCTTTCTTTCTATTACACTTATTGGAGTGATATTGGTTAGTAAAATTATGTAGATTTCAAGTGTACAGCTCTATAATACATCTACGTATTGCAGAATCTTTAGAAAATTTTATTCTTGAATCTTTCATCATCAGTCCAATGGGTCTAATTTCAGGTTATGGTCTCACACAGGGTTGTGTGGCATAACTCCAGACTTCATATATGTAAACACCCCTCAAGGCAGATGACACCCTTGGAGTTGTATGATGCCAGGATCCTCATCCCATGTGGCTCCATTCTGTTCAACTACCTTCCTGATGTCAAAGCTGCCACATGTTCCACCCTCCCTTAGTAAGCACAGATTGGCTCATTAAAGTATGAACTCTGAGTGTGGATGAACCTGATTTTTCATTGGCTCCAGAGACATGAATTATAGAGCTCTCAAGATTTTAAGGTGGAGAACTCAGGGGCAGGTGAGGGACCACTCAAAAGTGACATCAGCTTTGGAGTCACAAATATGTTGTGCTTTACCTATTGGGTCTATGGAATCTGCTACTGGTGGGCACATATGCTTGAACCATTTAGTGACCATTTATTTAAGAGGAGGTTGTAAGGTACTAATATGACATCAGATGTTTCCATTATTTATGGAAAAGGGGGCAGGGGCAGCAATTTTCCAGGGAATGTTTTACATTTTAGCCCTATTACAATAAACAGATTCCTAAACAGATGTAGTTCTTTTCAACTTAACTTACTTCTGCAGCCATTTTTGCTTTACCCACTGTGGGCAAAGAACTCACTCAGGTTCCTCCCCGTTAGGAATTTAAGATCCACTTGTCTACCAATGAGTAATATTTCTTTCTGAGGAGTGATTTACTGATAACACATCTGTTACTTAAAACTTTAGTGGATATATAAGGTTAGATAATAGGACAATACAACTAAATGACTTCTCAAATGGTAAAACTCAAAATTTTCAAAAACTACAGATTATGTTTTTGTTTGAAGTTCAAATCCATTTGTTGTTGGTTTTTTTATTCCTCATATTTTTGGCCTGGGGACTCCTTACATGCCTCTCTCTTCTCCTTCTGGCTCCAGGGCTTTGGGAATTTTTCTTTTCTTCTTACCAGTTAAGAGCTAGTCTAAAACACATTCTTTTTTTTATTTTTTTTTTTTATTGGGGTGACATCTGTTAGCAAGGATTACATAGGTTTCAGGCACACAATTCTACAGTGCATTGTCAACTTGATGTATAATAAGTTCACCACCCAGTGTGAGTTCTCTTTCCATCACCTTATATTTAGCTTCCCCCCTCCTCTCCCACCCCCTCCCCTTTCTCCCCTCCCTCACCCACTCGTCCCCAAATAAACATTAAACTATTGATTGTGTCCATGGGTTATTTGTTTGTTCATTTCTTTTTTTCTTTGCTTTCAGTTTTATATTCCGCATATGAGTGAAGTCACACAGTTCTTTGTTTTTTCTGTCTGGCTTATTTCACTAAGCATGATGATCTCCAGGTCCATCCATTTTGTTGCAAATGGCAATATTTCATCTTTTCTTACAGCTGAGTAATATTCCATTGTGTATATGTACCACAGCTTCTTTATCCAGTCGTCTGTCACAGGGCACTTTGGTTGTTTCCATGTTTTGGCCACTGTGAACAGCGCTGCAATGAACATTGGGGTACATAGGTCTTTGCGGACATAGGTAAAACACATTCTTTAACTACCTCCTGAACTCTATTAACTCCATCTCCTAATCAATCAAATGGATTCTTGTCCATTCTGAATGTGGCAGAGTATTTGCAGAGTAACTGCAATCTGAAGCCATATGGGAGGACCAATTTTATGAGGTAGCATATTTAGATTGTTACATATTTTTTAGGATGGTCTAATGACAATTTCATATAATTTTTTTGGGGAGGGGACAGATCAGTCCATTAATTAGGTAACTAAATATGATTTTATTTTAAAATCCATTAAGTCTTTTCACAAATCAAAATATATTCCTATCAAACTAGGAATCCAGAACGTTAGTTAAGAAAAATATGCAGGGACATAGTGTAAATGTACGTTGACAGTTTTCAGTACTATCTTGGCATAATTAACATTTACTTTGACCAGCATTTAAATTCTGACAGCAGTTTCCACTTTTAAAAATTTGCATGGCCAAGTACACCAAAAGGAAAGTAGCGAAGTCCCAAACATGAATTTGCTTTCTGTTAAATAAAGCATTTTTATGGATCTCGCTAAAGATCATGTTTACCAAAGAATTGGGTACAAGAAAGTCCAAGATGGAAGAATAAGTAAACACTAAGCCTGCTGCCTCCCAGGATTGCATAAAATTACAATTAAATTATAGAACAGCTAAATTTGAGTATCATCTGAAGACTAGCTGAACAGAATTTCGATAACTAAACATATAAAGAATAAACCACATCAAGACTGATAGAAGGGGTGGAGACAAAAAACAGGCTGTCCCTAAACCCACAGGTATTGGTTGAGCCCTGGGAAGGACACATTGATGGTAGAGATCCCCCTAAAGAGAGATGGGTCCCAGCCACACTCTGGGCTCCCAACCCAGGGGTCCTGTCCTAGGAAGAGGAGTCTCCACAACATCTGACAGTGAAAATCATCAAGGATTTCATCTGTTTGTCCTGGTACAACAGAAGGTGATTGGAAACCTAGACATCCCTTAAAGAAACTGCATGCAGAATCACTTGCTTACAGGCACTCACCCTGAGCTCCAGCAGAAGGACAGCGACTAGAGAGGTGCCAGAGACTTATAGGGAAAGAATAAATCGTGTGGCTCCAGAGTGAGGGCTAGACAGCTGTCATTATCCCCGTGTGTGGAGCCCACCTCACATATAACCTACAGAAGTGTGCCATCTTTTCTGTTCTGAACCCACCAATGTAGGGTCAAATCTGAGATTGCATTCGTCTGGTAATAGCCCTGTGAGCATGTATCACCTTGGTGACTCCCTTGGACCATGTTCAGCTAGTTTGACATTGCCAGTGGCACCCTCATCTCCTGGGAGGCCAGTCCTACCTTGCAAGCTATGGGTGACTTGTACAGCAGTGGATGATCAGCAACATCTTGGGAAATTTTTGGTGGTGGGTAGTCAACCCTAGCTTGAACTGCAGCTCTCCTTGGGCAGCTCTTGGGATCCTGCAGGCCCAAGATGAGATAGTTGTCTATGGTGTTCTTGGGGTGTTTTGCAGAGCAGCCACAAGCTTGCACTGTCATAAGAGTGAAATCTGTGTTAACTTTGTAAAAACCACTAGCCACACTCCTTGATTCTCTGGGGCCCTGCCTCACTCAGCTATCACGACATAGACGGGAGCACTCTTGGCTCCTGGGTGGCCAGCCTGCCCCACAAGCTGCTAGAAGATTGTACAAAAGTGGAAGGCCCATAACAACCTGCAAAGCTTTGGGTGTGACTTTAAGCCCCAGCTTGTGCAGCAGGCTTTCCCAGGGTTCTGCAGGCCTGAGGTGAATAATGACTGGCTATGGTATTCTTGGAGAGTTTTGTGAAATGACCACAGGCTCGGTACTGGCTCAAGAATGGAATCTGCATTAACTTTGTAAAGTAAAACAAAACAAAGAAACCCCAAAATCCCAGCCACATCCCATTAATCACTGGGACTCTGCCCCACCCAACTCAGGTGGCATCACAGGGAACACTGTGAGAACTGAGTCAACCTGACCCATGCATCTAAGGAGGCTCTTTCAGTGCCGGAGACTTATAGGCAGTCAGCAAGTGGCAACATGCCTAGGGAAGGCTCTGGGCCTTTTTCTAACCTGTCTTAGGCCCAATACTCGTGGCAGCTGACCTCAGATCACAGTGAGGCTACCCCCACATACCTCCAGGTACAACATAGGCAGCAATCAATTGCATATAGCTTTGTATCTCCTACTAGGTAGCCTGGGCTGGTCACAGGCAAGGAGCTCCTCCCAAGAGACACAAGAAGCAATACACCCAGAGGCCAGACTCAGATCACAACAGAGCACTACCTGATTAGCCCCACAAGTGGCACACCCATAGGGTGGTATCAACAGACACAAGATCCCACTACTGTGAATCCCTCTCTGAGAAGTCAGCCCACACACAGGCATAGCCAGTCCTTGCAGCCAGTCATCCTGGGAGTCAACCCCAAATACTAACATGCCAAAAAAAAAAAAAAAAAAAAAAAAAAAAAAAAAAAAAAAAAAAAAAAAAAAAAAAAAAAAAAAAAAAAAAGAAAAGAAAGAAAGAAAGAAGGTTCTCCTACTATAGGAGAATATACATAAACACAAACGCAAGGGACACTCTTGGAACACACTCACAGATGATCAGAGAGACTGTGCCCCTGAACCACACAGGACATCTACTATAATACATAAGGCCACTCAGCAAAAACTGAGAGACCTCGGAGGTCTACCTGATACACAGTAGCAAACACAGGCAGGAAGCCAGAATGTGGAAACAAAGAAAGATGTCCCAAATGAAAGAACTAGAGAAAACTCCGGAAAAGAACTAAATGAAATGAAGGCAACCAGCCTACCAGAGAGAGTTTAAAACACTGAATATAAGAATGCTTAAGGAACTTAGTGAGAACTTGAACAAAGAGATAGTAAGCATAAAGAAGGACATAGAAACCATAAAAAAATTAGTCAGAAATAAAGAATACAGTAACTGAAATGATAAATACACTAAGAAAAAATCATAAGCAGATTAGATGAAACAGGGGATCAAATCAACAATTTACAAGACAAGTTAGCAGAAAATGCTCACTTGGAACAACAACAACAGAAAAAGAATTAAAAAAAAAATGCCAAAGATAGTTTAAGGAACCTGTGGAACAACATTTGCATCATAAGAGTACCAAATGGAGAAGGAAAAATACAAGGGATTGAGAACTGATTTGAAATATGTTTTTTTATTTGAATAAAGTAATTTGAATAATAACTGAAAATTCCCTAACCTGGAGAAGGAAATAAACACACCAGCCCAGAAAAATGCTGAGTGTCCCAATCAAGATAAACCCAAACAGGCTCTTACCTTAATTATAATGTTTCTGCATTATAATTAAAGTGGCAAAGGTTAAAGACAAAGAGAGAACCCTAAGAGCAACAAGAGAAAAGCAACTAGTTACTTACAAGTGTCCTTCCATAAGATTGTCAGCTGATTTCTCAACAGAAACTTTGCAGACCAGAAGGGAATGGCAGGAAGTATTCAGAGTGATGAAAAGCAAGGGCCTACAACCAAGATTACTATACCCCACAAGGCTATCATTTAAAATTGAAGGAAAAATAGAGCTTCCCAGACAGGAAAAAGCTAAAGAAATTCATTACCCCTAAGCCAGTATTACAAGAAATATTAAAGGGATGACTTTAAGAAGAAGAAGGGGTAAAGCAAACAAACAAAAGGAGTTTAATACTATGCATAATAAAATGGCAATAAATATCTATGAATAATCAGTTTAAATGTAAATAGATTAAATGCTACAATAAGAAGATATAGGGTAGCTTAATGAATAAGAAAACAAGACCCATATATATGCTGTCTACAAGAGACCCACCTCAGATTGAAAGTGTGTGCACACACTAAAAGTAAAGAGATGAAAATGTATTTCACAAAAACAGAGGAAAATAAACAAAAAAAGTTGGGGTAGAAATAATTATATCAGACAAAGTAGACTTTAAAACTAAGACTATAATAAGAGACAAAGAAGGACATTACAAAAAAGAGATCAATCTTAGAAGAAGACATAACACTAATAAACATCTATGCATCCAGTATAGGACCACCTAAATATATAAACCACATATTGACAAAAATAAAGGGAGAGATTGACAGTAACACAATCATTGTAGGAGACTTTAACACCCATTGACACCAATGGACAGATCTTTTAGACAGAAAACCAACAAGGAAGTAGTGGCCTTGTTGGTTTTCTGTCTGAAAGATCAGACACACTAGCTCCTCCTTCTCCTGCCACTTCCTTCCAGCCACCTGGCTCCCCATACTAGCCACTGATATTTGGCATTCTTACAACATGGCAGACACTGACAACAAAGAACAGTTTGAACTTGATCAAGATTGGATGAGGTTGAAGAAGTAGAAGAAGAAACTAGTGAAGAAATAAAAATCAAAGCACATCAGCTGACTGTTCAGATGATGCAAAATCCTCAGATTCTTGCAGCCCTCCAAGAAAGACTTGATGGTCTGGTAGACACACCACCAGAATACATTGAAAGCTTGCCTAAGGTAGTTAAAAGGCAAGTGAATGCTCTTAAAAACCTTCAGATTAAATGTGCACATGTAGAAGCCAAGTTCTAGGAGGACATTCTGATCTTGAAAGAAAATATGCTGTTCTCTATCAGCCTTTATTTGATAAGTGACTTGAGATCATTAATGCAATTTGTGAACCTGCAGAAGAAGAATGCCAATGGAAACCTGATGAGAAAGATGAAATTTTGGAGGAGCTGAAAGAAAAGGCCAAGGTGAAAGATGAGAGAAAAGGTAAAGAAAAAGAAGACCCTAAGGGAATCCTGAATTTTGGTTGACTGTTTTTAAGGGTATTGACTTGCTCAGTGATATGGTTCAGGAACATGATGAACCTATTCTGGAGCCCTTGAAAGATATGAAAATGAAGTTCTCAGCTGCTGGCCAGCCTACAAGTTTTGTCTTAGAATTTCTCTTTGACCCCAGTGAATATTTCACAAATGAAGTGTTGACAAAGACATACAGGATGAGGTCAGAACTAAGTGATTCTGATCCCTTTTCTTTTGATGGACCAGAAATTATGAGTTGTACAGGGTTCCAGATAGATTGGAAAAAAGGGAAGAATGCCACCTTGAAAACCATTAAAAAGAAGCAGAAACACAAGGGATATGGGACTGTTTATACTGTGACCAAAACTGTTTCCAATGACTCTTTCTTTAATTTTTTTTGCCCTTCCTGAAGTTCCTGAGAGTGAAGATCTAGATGCTGCTGCTGAAAGCTATCTTTGAGGCAGACTTTGAAATCAGTCACTTCTTATGTGAGTGTATAATCCCAAGATCAGTTTTATTTACTGGAGAAGCTATTGAAGGTGATGATGATGATTATGAAGAAGGTGACGAAGTGGATGAGGAAGGGGAAGAAGAAAAAGAAGAAAATGATCCAGACTATGACTCAAAGAAGAATCAAAACTCAGCAAGCTGCAGTGAAGCAGGATGTATGTGGCCTTGAGGATAACCTGCACTGTAATAGCCTAAACACAACTATTATTTACTTATAGCCTTATGTTTTTGTATTCTCTAGGTAGACTCAGTAATTTTTAAAAGAAAGGAATTGATATTTTAAAGACCAATTTGTTCTACCCAGCATTTTAACTTTAGTTTTTCTGCTAGATAAGTTGAATGCAGAAATTCTCACACATTTTTATTCTTTGCTTCATATTGGTTCTTTTGGAGTATTTTTATCATGTAACTATTAGATTACAGCTGTGAAAATAAACAGAACTGTTGAATGAAAAAAATGACACATTAGACCATATAATTTAATTGATATTTTTAGAGCATTTCACACCCAAACAGCAGACTATACATTTTTTCAAGTGTACATCAAACATTTTTCAAGATATACCACCTGTTAGTTCACAAAACAAATCTTAATAAATTTAAGAAAATTAAAATTCTATCAAATGTCTTCTCTGATAACAATGGTGTGAAACTAGAATTCAATTACAAAAGACCCCTGAAAAACACACAAATACACAGAGGCTAAATAAAATGCTACTAAACTATGAATGAGTTAACAATGAGATTAAAGAATAAATGAAAAGATGCCTTGAGACAAACAAAAATGAAAACACAATGACCCCATATCTATGGGACACACAGCAAAAGCAATCCTAGAGGGAAGTACATAGCAATGCAGGACTAACTCAAAAAACAAGAAAAACCTCAAGTAAACAATCTCAATTTATGCCTAAGGGAACTGGAAAAAGAATAGCCAATAAAGCCCAAAGTGAGTAGAAGGAAGGAAACAATAAAGATCAGAATGAAAATAAATGAAATGAGAGTAAAAAGACCATACAAAAGGTCAATGAAACCACAAGCTGTTTTTTTGAAAAGATAAACACAATTGATAAACCATCTACCAGACTCATAAAGAATAAAAGAGAAGGGACCCAAATAAGTAAAATCATAAATGAAAGAGGAAAAGTGACAACAGACACCATAGAAATACAAAAAATTTTAAGAAATACTACCAGCAATTATATGCCAACAAATTGAACAATCTGGAAAAAAGGGGATAAATTTCTAGAAGCATACACTCTTCCAAGGCTGAATCAAGAAGAAACTGAAACTCTGAACCAACCAACTACTACTAATGAAATTGAATCAGTGACCTCCCAACAAACAGAAGTCCTGAACCAGATGGCTTCACATGTGAATTCTACTAAACATTCAGAAAAAGAATTAACACTTACTTGTCTCAAACTATTCCAAAAAATTCAAGAGGAGGGAGATTCCCATGCTAATTATAGAAGGCCACTATTCCAAAACCACATAAAGACATTATAAAATACAATTATAGGCCAATATTATTTTTTTTTTTTGCTTTTTGGTATGTGGGTAGCTCCCTGGCTGGGAATTGAACCCAGGCCGCAGCGCTGACAGAGCCAGTGCCAAAGCCTTAAGCCACTACACCATCAGGGAACTCCCCCAATATTCTTAATTAACACAAATGGAAAAATTCTCAACAAAACATTAGCAAACTGAATTCAGCAATACATTAAAAAGATCATACACCATAATCAAGTTGGATTTATTCCTGGTATGCAAGATTGATTCAATATCCATGAATGAACTAACATGATTTACCACATAAACAAAAGAAAAAATAAAAATTATATGACCATATGAATTGTTGCAGAAAAAGTCTGACAAAATTCAGCATCTATTTATGATAAAAGCTCTCAGCAAAGTGTGTATAGAGGGAACATATCTCAACATAATAAAGATCATATATGACAAACCCACAGCTACCATCAAACTCAATGGGGAAAAGCTAAAAGCATCCCCTTAAGATCAGGAAAAAGACAAGAATGCCTACTTTCACCACTTTTATTCAACATAGTACTGGAAGTCCTAGTCACAACTATTAGATGAGAAAGAAAAAGGCATCCAAATAGAAAAGGAAGAAGTAAAATTGTCATTTTTGCAGATGACATACTACTATATATAAAGAACCCCAAAGATTTCATCAAAAACTATTAGAACTGATAAATAAATTCAGTAAAGTAGCAGGATTCAAAATTAATATTCAGTAATCAGTTGCATTTTTATACACCAATAACAAACTATCAGAAGGAGAAATTAAGAAAACAATCCTATTTACAATTGCATAAAAATAATACTTAGGAAGAAATTTAACCAAGGAAATTCAAAACCTGTACTCAGAAAATTATAAGGCATTGAAGAGAGAAATTTAAAAAGACACAAATAAATGGAAGTGTGTACTATGCTCATTGATAAGAACTAACATCGTTAAAATGTTCATGCTACCCAAAGCAATCTATGGATTCAATGCAATCCCTATCAAAATACCAATGACATTTTTCACAAAGGTAAAACAAATAATACTAAAATTTATGTGGAGCCATAAAAGACCCTGAATAGCCACAACAATCTTGAGAAAAAACAAAGCTAGAGGTATCACACTACCTGATGTGAAACTATATTACAGGGTGATAGTAATCAAAACAGCATGGCATTGGCATAAAAACAGACACATAGATCAATGAAACAGACTAGAGAGCCCAGAAATAAATCCACACCTATATGATCACTTAATCTCTGACAAAGGAAGCAAGCACATACATTGTGATAAAGACAGTCTATTCAATAAATGGTGCTGGGAAAACAGACAAGATACATGCAAAAAAATAAAAAATAAAATGGGACCACCTTTTTGTGCCATATACAAGAATAAACATAAATGGATTAGACTTAAATGTAAGGCCAGAAAACATAAATCTCCTAGAAGAAAACATAGGCAGTAAATTCTCAGACATCACCCTTAGTAATATTTTTACTGATATATCTCCTTGGACAAGGGAAACAAATGAAACCAAAAAACAAATGAAACCAGATGGAACTACCTCAAACTAAAAAGGGTTTAAAAAAAAATTAAAAATTTTTTTATAGCAAAGGGAATCATCAACAAAATGAAAACACATTCTACTGAATGGGAGAAGATATTCACCAATGATACATTTGATAATGAATTAATATCCAAAATTTGTAAAAACTTCTACAGCTCAACACCAAAAACAAACAAACAATCAATCAATTTAATAAAAATAAATGAGCAGAGGATCTGAATGGACATTTCTCCAAAGAGGACCTACAGATGGCCAATAGACATATGAAAAAGTGCTCAACATCAATAATCAGCAAAGAAATGGAAATGAAAACCACAGTGATGCATCACCTCACACCTGTCAGAATGGCCATCATCAATAAATCAATAAACAGCAGGTGTTGGTGAGGATGTGGAGGAAAGGGAACCCTTGCACACTGTTGGTGGGATTGCATATAGGTGCAGCCAGCATGAAAAATGGTTTAGAGTTACCTCAAAAAATTAAAAATAGAGCTACGTTATGACATAGTAATTCTACTCCTAGGTATTTATTCAAAGAAACCCAAAACTAATTTCAATAAATATATGCACATATTCATTGCAGTGCTATTTACAATAGCCAAGATATGAAAATAACTGAAATGTCCATCAATAGACAATTATAAAAAGAATTTGTGATATATATATATATATACATATATATATATATACACATATATATTAGAATATTACTCTGCCATAAAAAACAAAATATTACCATTTGCATCACAGTTAGTTGTAGAGGGTATTATGCTTCGTGAAATAAATCAGACTGAGGAAAACAATACCACATGATTTCACTTGTATGTGGAATCTAAAGAACAAAATGAATGAATAAACAAAACAGAAACAAAGCCATAGACACAGAGAACTAACTGATGGTTACTAGATGAGAGGACATTTGCGGGGCTGGGTAAGAAAGGTGATGTGATGAAGAAGTACAAATTGATAGCTACAGGAGAGTCACAGGGATGTAAAGTACAGTGTGGGAAACATAATCAATAATATTGCAAAAACTATGTTTGGTATCAGATAGGTGGTAGACTTACTAGGGGATCACCTTATAAATTATGTAGATGTCCAACCACTACACTGTATATCTGAAACAATATAAAATAATATTGAATGTCAACTATTATTAAAAAATAGTCACGGGATGAGTAGTGCAGCATGGGGAATATAGTTAATAATGTTCTAAGGACTATGTACAGTGTTAAGTGGGGATTAGACTTGTTGGGGTTATCACTTTGTGACATATACATGTCCGATCATTATGTTGTTCTGTACACCTGAAACTAATTAAGAAGTGGGTGCATTATTTTGCCATAGAAGATCTTAAAAAGTAGTTCCCTCTTCTCTCTCCCAGTCTGTATGAACATGAGCAAAAACAAATGTGGTGGTGTGCTAGGTAATAAAAATGGGTGATACTGATGATCTTGAGAGTCTTGGTATTACTTAGTGCAGGTTTTGTGCATTTGGTTTTTTTCAGGGGTTGGGATGGAGGGGATTGGAGTTTTGTCCTGGTAACTGACATGCGTGATTAACCAGCATCATCAAACCAAAGCAGGCCAAAGCTTGACTGTGGATTTTACTACCCCTGACAGACTCATCCAGAGTCTTCCTTAAGTGACTGGGAGCATGGAATTGCTGTCTTTTGTGTGTCCAGTCTGCCTTTTCAGTACATACTCTCTGGCTTCTCTCATCATTTTCCCTGTGAAAGGAGAAAAGTCAGGTCTCCTTTTCTCTACCCCTCATGAAAGACCTAGTTCTTATTCTCTCCTCAGTTCCTTGCAAGCAACAAACTTTTCAGGCTTAGAAACGAAAATGAAACCATAAGTGAGAGTGATGTTTGCTGGAGTGTTTATGCCCACATTTAATGCCTGACTTGGGTTAGCATAAATCAAAAGATAAGGCATTTTCTTTTCTGATGAAAATTACTTTTTTAAAACTTCTTTTGGGGGTGGAAAGGGTGGTGGGATAGGGTTTGGGAAATTTAGTGGAAGTGTGTACAGAGTGGTTCAGAGTTTAATAAATATGAGACATAGTCTGGAAACAGAGGTTATATGGCCCTTCTTTAGTCTCTAAGAGAATTTGTGAAGCATCAAAATAGGGCTTAAAATATCCTAGGTAGGACTCACCTAGACTTCTAATGTATGTTATTAACCTTGATTGAATCAGTGTTAAGTACCAGACACTGTAGGACCCCTTCACGTGCATTTCATATAATCTCTACAACTATCATATGGAGGAGCTACTATTAGCACCATTTTCAGTCAAAGAAAATGAAGTTCAATCAAATAATTTTTTAAGTTCACACAACTGGTAAGTGACTGAGCTGAGATTCCTGCCTTCCTTAAAGCCTCTTGGGTTCCCCAAGTTAGGAGCTCATAACCCTATTGAAAGAAATGCTAAGGTACCAATGAGTATACTGGCTTCAAGCATCCAGTTACACATCTCTGAATGGGCTCCAACACTGGGGTGGCGGAAACAAGGCATATGTTAGAGGAGTGTTTATGATGGAATTAAAAACAGGCAGGACTTTGACAGAGGGTCTTGCATAGTGTTCCTTCAAACCTGGGGTCCCAACCTGCTTGTGGACAGGAAGGCAACTACTTTTCATATCCCTGGAACCTCAAGATCCTAGGGAAGACAGGGGTTTAACAATGCAATGATCTGCATGTGAAATGCTGACACTCATGTGTGTGCAAGTCGTGTGTTTGTGTGTGCAAGGGCACTCATGCTGGTTGAAATCTTTTCCCCTCCAGGATACCCAGCAAACCTCAGAGAAGGAGTCTTCTTGTCAAAATCTATGTTTGAGGAGAGACATGGGTATCCACTAGCAAGCAATGCCAAAATACTGGTCAGGAACACCAGTTACATAGCCTCACAAACTCAGAAAATTATGTCTCGTAAAATATGAATCAGAAAACAGAAACAGAGTGAACTCTGAGAATAACCACAAGACCTGGGCAAAGGCTGACGGTATTTCAGAAATTATTTTGAATGTGTCAGAGTTAGATTTAAAAGACACTTTATCTAATATAGTTATGTTTCTTAAAGTTTAGAATAGGCTGTTCAATAGTGAACTATTATAGGTGCTCATTTTAAGTAAGGGTCTCTGCTTTCTTGCTATTCAGATTTTGGTCCATGACATCAACATAAGCTGGAAGCTTGTTGGAAATGCAGAATCTCAGGTCCCATCCCAGACTTATGGAATCAGTCTGCATTTTAAAAAGACTCCCAGGTGGTTTGTATGTATAGTAAACTTTGAGAACTATTGTGGTAAAACATATTAGTGTATCAGTGCTGATAATCCTGGTCTCAATCCTGGCTGTGCATATGAGTCACTCATTCCAGACCAATTACATAAAATTCTTTTGGAGTCTCAGTATTGGCATTTAAAAAAAACTCCATAATGTGCAGTTAGACGATGTGTGCTCCATATGAATGTGGGAATGTCGTTTTATCGATTGGAGTTCTGAAAGTGTCGACCTCGATGTGTTACTATTTAGCATGTATGTTAGCGATTTAGAAGAGTTAAGTATAGGACAAACTGCCAATGACATGGAGTTGCACAAGATTGCTAGCCAACATCCTAAAATGCATCAGGATTGAAATGTTAAGTGACTGTGACAAAAGGGGAGAAGATGTAGACAAGTTTAAGAGTCCCGCTAGGTCTCAGAGGACCTTTGTCCTACCACGTCAGTATCCAGAGGTCAAAGTGAATGGCAAGTGAGCAGCAGTTCTGCAATAGAGGGCTGTGATTAAAAAGGCAGAGAAGAATCTGAGCATATGGAATAGAAGGAGCAAGAAATCATGAGCTAACCTCCTCTGGCACTTAGAACTTCACATGCTTAGAACTTCACCTCGTATTGTCCACGTGAGAATGCTGGGACTGAAGTGCAAGTGCGATGGAATTGGGATACTTGCAGAGTAGACTAATAACAATTCATCACAAAGGAAAGCAAGAAAAGTTGATTTACTTAGCATTCTGGAAAGAAGATCACGGGGAGAATTTAACATTTTTCCAATATTGGCAAAAGTGCTTTTGTGTGAAAGATGATGATTACCTGATCCTTTTTACCAGAAGGAGATGAGAATAGAGAATAGTCACTAGAAAGAACTTTACAACATAAAATGTGGGAAGACTATGAAAAAGGATACGAGGAAAAGAAATATATGCGCTAATGTTGCTTTGGGGCCCGAGAGGAAAAATATGAATTTTAATAAAATATCTGGAATGCGGGCCCTCTACCAAAGGCTAAATAAGAGACTCTTGTAACTTTCTCTCTCTTTGTAGGGAGTGAAATGTTGTCTTGGAATTCTGAAAGCCATCACACATTGACAAAGTTGGTGCACTTTGAATCTGCTGAACACCTGAACCTATTTTGATTTCTGCACAACCAACCTTAGTCAACCAGGACTGCAGGAAAACTTCTTTATCCTGGTACAAGGCATCTATGAATTACCTTCACCAAACATCAGATTTGATGGTGAACATAGCTTAAGTATTATCATAAAGACAGTGAATAAGACTAGTGTGCCCTCTATCATCATTTTTATTCAACATTGTATAGGAGTTCTCAACCAACAAGTATGACAAGAAAAATAAATTAAACATATAATAACTTTAGAAAGGAAGAAATAATTCACAGCAGATATGCATAACTAGGGTTTTTTTTCCTTAGAATATCCTAGAGTCTACAAATAAATAATGAAAATTACTCAGAAAATTTGGTGATGTTGCTGGATATCAAAATAGATTTGATAAAACCAATCACATTTCTGTACAGCACTAAAACTGAAAATTTGTTTTAAATAAAGAGGTAGCATTTACAGTAGGATTAAAAAATCTGAAGCAACAGAGTTTCACTTCTAGTAATGGCTTACTCAGATAGCATAGACCAGCAGTGTCCAAACTTTTGGCTTCCCTGGGCCACATTGGAAGAAGAATTATCTTGGGTGCCACACATAAAATACAGTAACACTAATGATAGCTAATGAGCCAAAAAAAAAAGTTGCAAAAATCTCATAATGTTTTTAGAATTTGTATTGGGCTGTATTCAAAGCCACCTTGGGCCACAGGTTGAACATGCCTGGCATAGACCAACCCTCAGAAAAAAGCTGGACAAATAGAAAATAAATAAATTAATAAATGTTTGATGGTGCAGAGAGCTATGCAGGCAGTAAAAATGTTCAGGTCCAAATCTGGAATAACAGGGAAGCCACTAGGTGTTGCTTTTCATCTTGAGGCAACTATAGATTCTGAAAGCAAAAGCAATGGCTGAGAAATCCAGAATATGACCAGAGTTTTCAGGAATGTTAGGGACAAAAAGTAGAGTTCAGGGCCCATTAGAAAGAAAATGCTCTGGTAAGCTCCCAAGCCTTAGTTAGGACACCGAAGTGCTACATACTAGCAGTAAGAGTGAACCAGGAGTCAGGTCCTCGTAGGACTAAAACTCAAATGAGCTTAATCATGATTGGATTAAGGTGATATATTTCTAAATTAACTGCCTATAAACTTAACTGTAAAATTAAATCTTCTTTGGAGAACAATGACATCATCTAGAGCAGCATATTACTTCTATAATTTTTCCTAAAAAGTGTCTTTCACAATATCAAAAAAATTAGATATACAAAAAGACAAGACTTGACTGAAAAATAAGAGAAAAGATACAATAAAATCAGATCCTATAGGGAGGCCCAGTTATTAGAGTTATAAAATATAGACTTTAAAATAACTACAGTTATTTTACTTTACTATATTACAATCAGTATATTCAATAATTAAAATAAATATGGGGAATATTAGCAAAGAATGAAAAATTAAAAGAATCAAATAGATATCCTAAAATAGAAAAAAATATAGTATTAAAATGAACTCATTGGATAGGTTTAATTTCAGATTATATACAGCAGCTGAGAGAATGAGTAAAGTAGTAAATCAGAATAAAATATCTATACTGAAGAATTAAATGGAAAAGGATGAACAATTTTAAAAAGAACATAACATATCTAGGACACAGTGAAAATATGTAATGAAAGTTGATCACAGATAATGTGGCAGAAACAGTATTTGGAGAGGTAATTGCTGAGAATATTATAGAACATCTGAAAGCTTTCAAGAGGTGCTATCATTCCAAAACAGGAAAAATAGAAGAAAATGATATCTGTGCACATTATTTCCTGATGATTTCCTTGTTCTAATATTTCTTTCAGCTCAGCTGTCAATCTTGCTATCACCCCTGTGAGGGTCCTACACCTTTTTTCCACTGACTTTCTCTACTCAGTAGGTGGTTATTGGCAGAAGGGTAGCAAATAGATCATTTGAATAGAATGGAGACACTAGAAATGGACCCATGGATATAAAAATATTTATGATGATTATTTGACAGAATGGAAGAAAAAAAGGTTTATTTTTAATAAACAATGTTGTGATGATGAAATCTGATTTCTACCTCATACCATACTCAATGATGAATTTCAGGTACATTAAAGACCTGCATGTGAAAGGCAAGACTATAACATGTTTTGAAATTAATATAGGAGAATATAGTTGTGACATTAGGGTAGAGGATTACTTAAGACATAATAACATAACACATAAAAATATTGAGTAAAACAACTATAATAAAATTAAGAATTCTTACTCATTAAAAGACACCATAAATTGGGGATGTCATCAAGATGTCAGCATGAAAGGAAATTCTTGAAACCTACCTCTCCTGGAAACTACAACAAATTGAACAACTATAATTCAACAAAGGAATCCCTAAGCAACACATAACCTCAGCTTACAGACCCACTTATCACAAGGACAATCTAAAGGTGGGGAAAAGGGAGCAAGCTGAGGAGGAGGGAAAGGAGAAGTGCTGAGTAGGACACATAAGACGCAGTCCAGAGCCCAGGAGAGACAAGGAGTGAGGCAGGGGCTGAGGAAAGTGGTCTAGAGCCCAACACTGAGAAGGCAGCAGGTACAGACCACGGGCGTGGTGCTCAGTGTGGTCCCAGGAGAAAGCCTCGATGCCTACTTGTGAAACATGGGCCCAGAAACCAGTGCAGTCCCGGGAGAGGAAAGAACTGAGATTGTGACTGGTGTGCCTTCTCTGGCCCTATACATTCCTAAATGAGGGGTCAGCTTATAATAAGGCTGAACCCAGCACACCGGATAGAGACCTCAGGGCAACTAGAAGGTGTAAACTTGCAATGCCCTCATTGCCAGGCAGAACCAAATACATGGAGCCTGGCTGCTTCCCCCACCCTCACAGAGCTTGCCTCCCCTACATCTGCCCAGGGTTTACAGGAAAAAAGCTGTAGGGGCTAGTAAGTAATGGATTGAAAATTGCTATTATCCAGCATCACAAACAAACTCACCTCTCACCCAACAAACCCTGCCCTCATCTTTCCCAGCTAAAACTGGCAGGGGTGTCCTGGAAAGCTGAGACATACAATCACAGCAGCTTCTGTCTGCAGGGTCAGTACTGGAGTTTGAGAGGCAGAGACTTAGCACCAACCACATCCTCCCAGTGTGGTGGTGAACTCAGACTGAAAGTCAAAGAGGAGAAGCTCACCTCCTAGGAAATCTTCCATTATAAGACCCGCCCCCCCCAAAAAAAAACCCAAAACAAAACAAAACAAAAACCCAAGATAAAATAAACTGCTACAGCCCAAGAGAGAAAATAAAATGCTTCAGCTACACCTACAGGTAAGCAAAAGAAAGACCTGTTCGTATCCACTTGTGACAAGATCCACTCTTGTAAGTAGATGCCCAGGAAGAGAAATGCATATGAATATCCAAGTAAACAAAGTTGCTCAGGAAGAAAATGAAAACTCTCCAGAAAAGGAACTTGAAGACATGGAAATTTGTGATTTAAATGACAGAGATTTTAAGATTGCAATTCTGAAAACCTCAATAAGATGCAAGAAAACTTACATAGGCAGTTTAATGAACTCAGAAAGGAAATCCACCAACAAAAAGAACATTTTAACAGAGATTGGAATTTTAAAGAAGAACCAAATAGAAATTCTGGAAATGAAGAACTCAATAAAAGAGATGAAGAATGAAGTAGCTAGCTTAGAAAGCACAGCTGACCAAATGAAGGAAATCATTAGTGAAATTGAAGATAGAAATATGGAAATGACACAGATGAAAGAAGAGAGAGATTTAAGAATTAAAAGAAGTGAAAGAATAGCACAATAACTATTTGACTCCATAAAACAACAACAACAACAACAACAAAACAACATAAGAATAATGGATTTACTAGAAGGAGAAGAGAGCAAGAAGGGCACAGAGTCTATTCAAACAAACAGCTGATAAAAACTTCCCAAACCTGTGGAAACAACTGGACCCTTGAGTCCAAGAAGCAAACAGAACACCTAAGTACTTGAACTCAAATAGACCCTCTCTAAGGCACATTATATTGAAGTTGTCAAAGACCAATGACAGAGAAAGAATTCTAAAGACAGCCAAGGAAAAAAGACAGTAACCTAAAAAGAAAAGCTTATTTGATTATCATCAGACTTCTCAACAGAAACCCTACAAGCCAGGAAGGAGTGGAATCAAATTTTCAAAATATTGAATAAGAGAAATTACCAGCCAAGAATAATTTATCCAGCAAAGTTATCTTTTAGATATAAAGGAGGAATAAAGACATTTACTGATATACAGAAGCTAAGGGAAATCTCAAGCACAAGGCCTGTATTCCAGGAAATACTGAAGGAGTCTATTTGACCTGGAACAAACAGTCAAAACAAATAGGGATAATTTGTGACAACAAAAACATAAAAGGGTAGGAAGTAAAGATTTGATTTTCCAAAGGGAAATGACAATAAGAAACATGTTTAAGAAAAAGGACTAGTGTTTATATGAAACTTTATTTTTACATAAATTTAATGGTAGCCACTAAAAAAAAAAGAATTGAGACACATAGCATTAAAAAAAAAGGGGAATCAAAGGGAAAAATCATAGAACACCACCAAACTAAAATAACAAACAAAAACAGAAAAGTAAAGACACAATAGAGACACTGAGCTACCAGAAAACAAAAGAAAAAATGGCTATAGGAAATCCTCATATATCAATCATTATTCTAAATATAAATGGACTGAACACACCAATAAAAAGGCACAGAGTAGCAGACTGGATCAAAGAACAAAGCCCAACCTTATGATTCCTTCAAAAGACACACCTCAGCCACAAGAATAAATAGACTCAGAGTGAAAGGGTGGAAAACAATACTCCAAGCAAATGGCATCCAGAGAAAAATGGGTATAGCCTACTTATATCTGATGAAACAGACTTCAGGATAAAAAATGTAATCAGAAACAAAGATGGACATTTCATAATGATAAAAGAAATAATACAACAAGAGGACATAACACTTATATATGTCCCCAATCAGAAAGCACTGAAATTTACAATGCAACTACTAACAGAACTAAAGGGAGAAATTGACAAAGGCACAACTATAGCAGTGGACCTAAACAACCTATTGACAGCCATGGACAAATCATCCAAACAGAAAATCAAAGGAAATACCAGCTTTTAAATGATACATTACAGCAAATGAACATAATTGACATTTACAGGGCACTTCATTCTAAGAGGATTTTATATCTGTCCTCCTCAAACTCTTCCAAAAAATTGAAGAAGAGGCAATACTTCCAAATTCATTAAAGAAAAAAGAAGGAAAAGGAAAAAAGAACACTGCAGACTAATATCTCTGATAAACACAGATGCAAAAATCCTAAACAAAATATTGGCAAATAGAATACAACAATGCATCAAAAAGATTATACATCATGACCAAGTGGGATTCATCCCAGTGGCACAAGGATGATTCAACATACGCAAATCAATCAATGTGATATACCACATAAACAAAATAAAAGATAAAAACTTTATGGTCATATCAATTGATGCAGAAAAAACATTTGACAAGAATCAACATTCATTTATGATCAAAACACTGAATAAAATGGATATAGGAGGAAAGTACCTCAACATAATAAAGACCATATATGACAAACTCTTAACTAGTATCATAATGAATGGTGAAAAACTGAAACCTTTTCTTCTGAAATTAGGAACAAAGCAGAGATATCCCCTTTCATCACTGTTGTTCAACATAACACTGGGAATTCTAGCCAGAGCAATCAAGCAAGAAAAGAAATAAATGGCATCCAAATTGGGAGCAAAGAAGTTAAATAGTTACTTTTTGCAGTTGACATAATTCTTTATATAGAAAATTCTAGACTGTACCAAAAAAAAAAAACTATATGAAACAAGAAGTAAATACAGTACAATTGCAAGATACAAAACCCAATGTACAAAAATCCATTGCATTCCTATATAGTAACAATGAAACTTAGAATAAGAAATGAAAAAAACAATACCTTTTGCAATTGCGATAACAAGAATAAAATACCTAGGAATAAACTTAACAAAGGATGTGAAGGACTTATGCACTGGAAATTGTAAGATGCTATTTAAAAAAATTGAAGAAGACATAAAGAAATGGAAAGATATCCTGTGTTCATGGATTAGAAGAATCAACATAGTTAAAATTGCTATATTACCTAAATATAATACAGATTAATGCAATTCCCATAAAAATTGCAGACATTCTTTCAAGAAATAGATACAAAAAAAATCATCAGATTTTTATGGAATCACAAGATACTCTGAATTACCAAGGCAATACTACAAAAAAAACAACAACAAAAAAACAAAACAAAACAAAAATCAAGGCTGGAGGCATCACACTCTTTGACTTCAATTTACTGCAAAGTGACAATAAATAAAACAGCATGGTATTAGCAGAAAAACAGAAACACAGACCAATGGAATGGAACTGAAAACTCATAAATAAACCCATGTATATATGGACAGATAATTTTTGACAAAGGAGCCAGAAACATACAATGGAAACATGAAAGCCTTTGTAATAAACGGTGCTGGGTAAATTGAAAAGCAACATACAAAACATTGAATCTGGACTGTAATCTGTCACAATATACCAAAATTAACTCAAAAGGGATCACAGACCTGCACATAATATCTGAAACACTAAATTTCATAGGAGAAAACATTGGTACTAAACTTATGGACCTTGGGTTCAGGGAGAAATTTATGAATTTGACCTCAAAGGCAAGGAAAGTAAAACCAAAAATAAATGAATGGGACTATATAAAACTAAAAGGCTTCTGCACAGCAAAAGAAACCATCAATAAAATAAAGAGGCAACCAACCAGGTGGGAGAAGATATTTGTAAAGAACACTTCCAATACAGGATTAATATCCAAAATATATAAAGAACTCATACAACTCAACAAAAAAATCATACAATCCAATCAAAAAATGAGCAGAGGAACTGAACAGACACTTCTCCTGAGAAGATTTAGAAATAACCAACAGATATATGACAATATGCTTAAATTTTAGTTATTAGGGAATTGCAAATCAAAACTACAATGAGATATCACTTCCTACCTGTTAGAATGGCTATTATTAATAAGACAAATATTATCACAAGTGCTGGAGAGGCTGTAGAGAAAAAGGAGCCCTCATACACTGCTGGTGGAAATGTAAATGGATACAGACACTATGGAAAACAGTATGGAGGTTGCTCAAAAAAATTAAGAATTGTGTTACCATATAACACAGAAATCCCTCTTTTGGATATCTACCCAAAAACTCTGAAAACTTTTGTCCGCAAAGATATATATATCCTAATGTTCATCACAGCATTGTTCATCATGTCCAACACATGGCAACAACCAAAGTGTCCTTCAATGGATGATTCGATAAAGAAGCTGTGGCACATATACACAAAGGAATATTACTCAGCCATAAGAAAAGGTGGAATATTGCTATTTGTAACAATATGGATGGATCTAGAGATCATCATGCTAAATGACATATGAATAAGTCAGACAAAAAATTAAGAACCATATGACTTCACTCATATGTGGGAACTAAAACTGAAAACATGAAAGGAACAAGGCAAACAAAGAAACAAAAACTCATGGACACAGACAGTAGTTAAGTGGTTACCAGAGGGCAAATGGGGATGATGGTGGTGGAGGAGGGAAGGGTTGTCAAATATATGGTGAAGGACAACTGACTCTGGGTGTTGAGCTCACAATGCCACACACAGATGATGTATTGTAGAAGTGTGTGCCTGAAACCCATGTAATTTTACTAACTAATATCATCCCAATAAATTTAATTTAAAAAGCTCATAAAACAATAAAGTGAATTCTAAATGAAAAAAGACACCATAAATTGAATAAAAATATTATTCAGAATATACAAATACCTGTTAACTAATAAAAAGGAGAAAGAACCTAATAGGAAAATGGGAAAATGAAATAAATGTCAATTTTACAGAATAAATTTCACATGACAAATGGATAAATGATCGATTTTATTACTAGTCAGGAAAATGCTAATTGAAATCTCAATGACTTACTATTTCATGCTCAATTGTTGGACAATGCCAAATATTAACTAGGATATGGAGATATAGAAATTTTCATCCAATGCTGTTAGGATTACTAATGAGAATAACTATTTTCATTTTGGAAATAAGTTCGACAATATTGAACCATGAGTATGCCCTATGACCTATGAATTCCATTCTATACCTTATAGAAAATCTTGCATATGTACAGGAGAAATGTACAGAGATATTCATCATTGTATCTTTTCATCTGAGAAAAATATATAACATTTATGTTATATACATAAACTACATATATATATATATGTTACTATTGCTTATTGTGATAATTTTATGTATCAACTTGACTGCCACTGGATACTCAGATTAAACTTTATTTCTGAATATGTTTGAGCACGTTTCTAGATGACATTAGCATTTGAACTGGGGACTCAGTAAAGTAGATTGTCCTTTCAATGTGGGTGAGCATCATCCAATCCATTGAAGTAGACATTTGCCTAAGTACAACTAAAGGCAGAGGGAAGAGAAATTCACCCCTTTTGCTCCCTATCTGACTATTTGACCTGGGACATCAGTCTTCTCCTGCCTTAAGACTGGGGCCTACACTGTCATCTCCCCTGGTTCTAAGGCCTTTGCTCTTAGACTGAATTACACCAGTAGCCCTCCTGAGTCTCTGGCTTGCAGATGGCAGATAATAGGACCCCTCAGCTTCTATAATTGCATGAGCCAATTCCTCATTATGTATAATATACAAGTATATATCATATTGGATTTGTTATAAATATAGGTAAGTAGAAGTTGATAGACAGATAGATACCTAGTAGTTTGTACAGTGCAGCCAACATAAGCACACAGTGGCAAGTTTGTGAACTTAATTGTCAGTTTGAGTACAATGACAGCTCTGATGGCCATTCTGGAAAAAGAGTTCCAAAATTGCTTCGAAGGGTGGGCTAGGGCGGGTGTCAGTGTGAAGTTTTCCAAGGGGAGTCCTTTCAAGGTGACCGTAGTGATATCAGCAATGAGGTCTGTAGCACTTTTTCTAGGACGTGTTCATGAAATTAATTGTCCGACCTGTATATTGGTATAATTCCATGATCGTAACATTCAAATGTATACAATTACAGTACACATTGTTCCAAGATACCTACATAGGTGGCAAGAATGGGCTGTAATCAGTGATGTATTGAAGTGGCTTCAGGGCGTGGTATTGTTCAGTTTCTTAAGATGGATGGTGAGAATTCATTTAAGAAAAATACTGCAGCTACTTCTGTCTTTTGTGTCTTTTGTGTGGACTGATGGCATTAACCACTAAGTCTGTAGTCACCCACACCTGGCAAAGGATGTGCATCTTGAATGAGCTGAATATGTTGAGTCAATTTTAGTTTTAGCCAAATGTCCAGTTGCAATTTTCTTTTGAGTGTTCTTCTCTTGAAAACTATCCACCAATACTGATTTGAAAACAAACCTAAGCCATCACATTTCAAATCATTTTTTACCAAATTGTCAAAATATGATTTTGGTATAGCTACTTGTTTTCACAAGGTCTTTGGAGACTTGGTAACACTATTTAAGGTTGTTCTCTATCTGCTGTGCCCAACACATTCTGAAAAGTTTGTGACGATTCAGTTTTTCTAAGCTAAAGACCTCCATGCAATGTCAAATTATGATTTTTCTCTCCATTTTGATTTTGTGAACATTAAGGTTGCACCCTCCCACACTGCATATCGTGGTACATCAATTCTCCTGAGTCCAGGGGAATGCTTTCTGTTCACTGCACGAACCCATGTCTGTTCTGATCCAGAGCTTTGGAAATCTACCTCTGAAGGAAGAGCTTAGTGTCATACAATGGCTTCCAGTTCAAAGCTGACCTTTTTTCCACAGTCCCCCAAATCATCCATTGTCTGTACAAGCTACTGGGTCTTCCTCTAACCATTTTGAGTAGATGAGGGTGGAGAGCAAGAGGGAGCCTATATGAATTGGGTAGGGGAGGCTGAATTTTCACAAAGATTCAGTTTTATTCATCATTTGTTTACCCCTGCATAATCACAATTTTTAATCCTTGCAAATGTTTCCCCAACTTGATAAAATATATTGAATTTCTCCTCTCTGGTGTTTTGGTGCTAGGATGCACTTTGAACAATGCATGACCTCCTCAAAAACCTGGGGAGAAGAGGAGGTAGAATTATAGGCACCTTGGGTAAGGGCAGGGTGAATGGTAGGAGTAGGGAAACATTTTTTTGTGTGTTTTCCAGAGAGCTCTATGTGCCTCAAGTCTACCTGCCTTTGTTGGTTGGAAATCCTTGGCAGCAACCTTGTTTATTTCCTTGTGAATATTTGTAAATTACCATGAATTCTTCTATTAAGCCAGCAGTAGTGGCCACTCAGTTTTCTAATAAGAGAGGAGATGTTGCCATATGGCCTTATGCACTTGTGGTGTGACCTTATGCACTTGCAGCACGTCCTTGTGCACCTCTGGAGGCAAGAATAAGTAAACTGCTAAAGCTCCCCATGTTCCCAAGTCAGACCTCATTATGACTTGACAGCTGGAAAAACAGGAAGCAACTGAAACACTCTGAATTGTCACAAAAGGATACCCCAGCCGCAGCTGACAGTGATATGGGCTTTATGGGAGGAGGAGGTCTGCGAAAGAAGAAGGATCAGGAGAAAGAAGGGAGAAGGAGATGGAGAGGGATTGGGGAAGGAAAGGGAGAGGGAGGCAGAGGGAAAACTAATCAGTGAACCAGGAGAACAGTTGCATGTTGCTTTGAGGCTTTTTGAGGCTTTGAGGTAGTGTGCCCACTTCTGGATTCACTTGGGTTATTTATGTGTATAAAAACAGGAAGATCCTGCCCAAATACTTACCCAAGTACTTTAACACTTGTTTGATTGGAAATGGTGTGAATACATCAGTGAAAAAAGATGTGTGCATGCTGCTGTGATGGGGGAGCAGTCATTCAACCATCCAGAAGCAGGGAGATGGAGAGGGAGTGGGATGGAACTGACCATGGACCACTGAAAAGCCATCATCTCGGGTGGACCCCTGTTGTCTCCTCTCTCCCCTGTCCAAGGGGCTTCTTTGCTAGGACCTCTGGTGGGCAGAGAACCTGTGACAGCTAAATCATTGAATGCCCGGGGAAGACCCTGTGTTTGTTTGGGCCTGCTTCTGGTTTATAGCCTGATGGATTTGGGATCTCCCTTTTCCTCTTCAGAGGCCTATAATCTGCACCAAATGTTTCACATTACTCAGTG
The DNA here is from genome assembly GCA_004026885.1 of Lyroderma lyra. Taxonomy (NCBI): domain Eukaryota; kingdom Metazoa; phylum Chordata; class Mammalia; order Chiroptera; family Megadermatidae; genus Lyroderma; species Lyroderma lyra. The sequence goes on from PVJL010004959.1 coordinate 37,068, forward strand.
TGAAAAACCTCCTATTCTTTCAGATTTTTTACAAGTTCATACATCTATGGAAACCCGATATTCCATATTTCATTCTGCTTCGTGGATGTCATTGTGAGGGATGCGGGTTCACATGCAACAGGCCTCCTCTGGCTTTGATCAGCTTGACCGCAACTAATTGTAAATGGAGAACAAATGAAAGAAATATTTACAAATTTCATGGGAATTCAGGCGGGGCCTAAGCCCTCCCTAATGCCTCCATTCACAGTAAATGTTTATTGAACACTTTGACTCTACTGTGCACTTCAATATTTATATAGTATTAGGTTTTAGATTGTTCTGAAGAGATCCAAAGAGTTAGTAAAATGACCTTCCTCTTCTCCTTGCTTTATCCCCTTCCCTTCTGTAAACTTCCTTTCTTTTCCATTACAGAATCTGCTGCTGCCTAAAGAAAATCAACTCAAAGCTACAGCTGTAAGAAGGGACAAACAGAAAAGGGAAAATAAGAGAAGAAAAAAAAAAGAATCATAAAATTTAAAACAAATTTTAAGTTGCATAGGAAAATTGGGAAAAGCCAAATGAAAATGTTCGAGTTTTGTTCAAAATAAAGTCATAAATGCCTGGAGCCAATTTAAGCAGCTGTTGGGTCATGGAGGCTAAGACCTGAGAGGCAGCATCAACTAAGAGCTGAATATTATGCAGTTAATCAGCAGTTGCCTGGTTATAAAAAGCATGCATACCACTATTGGAGAATTTCTGATTTAGGCCTTTTCATTCCTAAGCACACTTTTCCAGTAGATTTTTGTTTACACAAGAATCAAAATAATCTTTGTGACTTCTCCCTGGAGGTTAAGAAGAGAAGGTACTCTGTGGCTTAGAAAAGGTCAACTGACACCCCCTTCCCCCGCCTCCAGCTCACATGGCTCATGGCACATGCTGGATGCCTCATCAGACCCTAGTTTTTTCCTACTGCTGTCATGAGCTGCCACCACTTCCAGGTTAGCTTAGACCGATGATGAGCCAGATGCTGAAGGCAGGAGAGAAGGTGACCTCTCTCCAGAGACCCTTTTGGATATCACCTTGGACTGCTTTTAGGGTCAGCCAACATCATTCTAATAAATGCTCTAACAACTGCTCTTTTAATTAAGAGCATTTCACATCTGTGTCTGCTGTAACCCGGGCCCTTTCTACTCCAGGAGTCATAAAAGTCAGGCTGGATGCTGTTATGTACAGAGGTCGGCTTAACCTGCTGTTCTCCACCTTTCCACCCAGACTTGAAAGACATGATTCAAGAACCTCACAAACTAGAGGGTGAATGACCCCAAACAGCCCAAACATCTAATGAGAGAGGCACATGCGGAGGAGATAATTGCAAGTGTCTTGGTATATATGGCTAGAAATAGAGCAGCAGAAGGCTGAGAAGAGAAATGAGGTATTAGATTAGGAATTCAACTTAAAGCTGATAAAATATAGTCATGAGATCCTAACTGGGAGTTTTTGGAATGTTTTATTAGTATAAATTTACTTAATAAAATCAAATTTTAACTTCTACTCATTGGGGAGTCATCCAGTGAATTCATCAAAGCCATTTTTAGAGGCACAAATATCAGAAATCACTGTTATTGATTTTTAAATAATGCCTTTTTGTATTTTGGTTGCACAGCATTGAGAAAAATACTTATTTATAAAAATAAATAGATTCAAATATATTTAAATTAAACTGACCTAGAATCTTGAAGAAGGACTATTCAATAGTTTTGTTTCAAAATTCAATGCTGACATTTTTTCACATAATTAAAAAGCCACACAAGCATCCCACAATTATAAATGGTGCAGCTAACTATAAAATCACAATGAAACATGTAAAAAGTGTATTTGGTATTGTATAACTGACCATTGTGTATTGATGAGTGAATAGCTGACATTTAATTAAGCGTAACACATATATTCTATATTAAGAGTGTACTGATGTGTTCAGTAGTACATGAGTGGACATCAAAAGGTCTGATTTAAAAAAAAAAGCAGTGGTGAAACAATACTCACATTATGGCTGCTAGAGAGGAGCTTAAGGAGACTTGCAAGATGGCAACCAGAGAGGGGATCCCTGAAACAATTGAACAACTGGGATCCAACATGGGAGTGGCACACTGTCAGCTGAGAGATCTACACATTGCAAGGAAACATGTGAAGATCAGAAAAAGGGGGCAAATGGGAGAGGAGAGAGAGGGCAGAACGGAGTGGAGATGCATGGCTAAGGGTTTAATCTTGACTCAGCTGGGGCTGACTGAAGGAACTATGAAGGAGAAAGGGGAAACTGGCACAGGAGCAATCTTGGGCGAGTGGGGGGCTGAGTGGCAATGGGAGTGGGGGTGAGAGCGGCTGAAACCCTGTGAGACCATTGGAGAGCAGGACTGAACAGCAGTGTGGTGGGGCCCCAGCTGAAGCATCACCCCCTGGAAGCATCAAAAGTGGAACAAATCACCTGAACTGCCCTAGGTGAGAATAGGGCCTCTAGCTGCAGTGTCCAGCATGGGTTGGCACCGGGCAAGTTTGTAACTGAGAGCAGGCTGATGTGGAAATGCTGAAATGCTGAAACACAGTCCTGGGTGAAAGGCGGGTCCAGAGGAGAGGAAAAAGACTGAGTGATGAGCATTTGGCCCCCTACCAACATGATTAAAGCCCACACCTGGCTTGCCCTGCACAGACTGTCTCCCACCCCCATCAGGACTCCCTAACAAACAGACTAGGGTGGCAGCAGAGTCAACAACCAGGGGAGGTACTGCAGGAAACAAAGCAACTGCACTGCCCCCAAACTAAAGTAGAAACCTGAGAATCTGAGGTTCAAAGACTGGCTGCTTTCCCCTAACTCTTCCCAAAGCTTACTTCTCCAATAGCACCTAGTATTTGCTCTACAGTCAGCTGGAATCAAGAGAAAAATATTGAAAGACATTACAGCAATATCAGCTGTAGAGAAAGAAATAAAAACCTCTCTTTCTATATCATGGCAAAAGCCCTCATGCCCAGAAAAAGAAACACACCAAACAGAATGAGTACCTTAGGATTCAAAGCCACTCAGAAAAAAGATAAAAAATCTCCAGAAAAGGATCTTATAGATCTGAAAATACATTATATAAGTGACAAAGAATACTAGGTTACAGTTCTAAAAACTCTCAGAGAACTGAAACAATATTGGCAGAGCACCCTGATTGAGATGAATGATCTCAGAAGGATATATATGAAAGAAAGGAATATTTTAACAAAAGAAATTAAGAATATATATAAAAAATAAAATGGTAATTCAAAAGACTTACAATGCAATCAAAGAACTCAGAAATGAACTAATTACCATAGAAAACAAGGCCAACCAGATGGAGGGAATAATAAGTGATAGTGAAGATTGGAACGTGGAAACAACACAGAAAGAAGATAGGGACTTCAGACTAAAGAGAATTTAAAGGACTCTGTAAGAACTATCTGACTCCATTAGAAAAAAAGAATATTAGAATAATAGACTTAGAAGAAGATATAAAACAAACAAACAAACAAACAAACAAAAAAACCAAACCACAACTCTACAGAGAGCATATTCAAACAAATAGTAGATGAGAACTTTCCAAACCTATGGAAAGATCTGGAGCCCCAAATTGAAGAAGAAAATAGGTCCCCCAGCTACCGGAACTCCAGCAGATTTTCTCCAAGGCACATTATACTGAAGATGTAAAGAAATCAAAGACAAAGAGTCAATTCTTAAGGCAGCCAGGGGAAAAAAATAATTATGACCTTTAAAGGAAAGCCCATCAGGCTATCATCAGATTTTTCAGTAAAAACTCTACAAGCCAGGAGGAAGTGGAATCAAATATTCAAAATATTGAAAGAGAGAAAATTCCAGCCAAGAAAAAGTTATCCAGCAAAATTAGCCTTTAGATATGAAGGAAGAATAAAGACCTTTTCAGAAGCTGTGGGAATTTTCCAGCATGAGGCTGGCATTTCATGAACTACTGAAGGAGGCTATTCGACCCGAAGCAAAATATCAAAATAAATGGGAAAGAGTTGTGACAAAAAAGAAAAAGAAATTAAAAAAAGGAGGACGTAATGGCCATAGGAAATCCTCATATATCAATCAACACCCTAAATATAAATGTACTGACTCACCAATAAAAAGGCACAGAGTAGCAGACTGGATTAAAAAACAAAACCCATCCATATACCTTATGGAGATACCTCAGCCATAAGGACAAACACAGATTCAGAGTGAAAAGATGGAAAACAATACTCATCAATAGAAAAGCAGGAGTTTCCATACTGATATCCAATGAAACAGACTTCAGTATAAAAAAAGATAACAGGAGACAAAGATGGACATTTCATAGTGATAAAAGGGACAATACATCCACAAGAAGACATGAAATTTATTAATATATATACCCCCAATCAGGAAGCACCAACATTTACAAAGCAACTACTAACAGATCTGAAAGAAGAACTGACAAAAACACGGTTATAGTAGTGAACCTAAACACCTTCTTAACAGGCATTGACAGATCATCCAAGCAGAAAATAAATAAGAAACAGTTTGTTTTAAATGATACATTACAGCAATTGGACGTAGTTGACATTTATAGGACACTTCATCCAACAAGAAAAGATTATATCTTTTTTTCTAGTGCACAAGAATAGACCATATGCTGGGACACAAAACTAGCCTCACCAAATTCAAGAAGACTGAAATCATACCAAGTGTATTTTCAGAGCACAAAACTTTGAAATTAGAGATCAACTTCAAAAAGAAAGCAGAAAAAATTTACATGTACATGATGATTAAACAGCATCTTATTTAAAAATGATTGGATCAAAGAAGATATAAGGATAAAATATACATAGAAACTAATGACACTGAGTATACAACATATCAAAATTATTGGGACACCATGAAAGCAGTAATAAGAGAAAAAATTTATATCATTACAGGCCAACCTTAAGAAACAAGAAAAATCACAAGTAAACATTATAATATCCCATTTTAAAGAACTAGAAAAGGAAGAACAGAAAATATCCAAAGTCAGCAGAAGGAAAGAAATAAAAAATTAGAGCTGAGATAAATGAAATTGAGAACAGAAAGACAATAGGAAATATTAATGTGACAAAAACCTGGCTCTTTGAAAAAAATCAATAAAATTGACAAACTCCTGGTTAGGCTAACCAAAGGATAAAAAGAAAGGGCACAAATAACCAAATTGAAAATGAAAGGAGAGAAATTACTACTGATACCACAGAAATACAAAGTATCATAAGAAAATATTATGAAGGGATTTATGCCACCAAATTTAACAACCTAGAAGAAATGAACAAGTTTCTAGAAACATATAATCTACCTAGACTGAACCAAGAAGAACTGGATAATCTAAATAGACCAATCAATAGTAAAAAAATTGAATCAATTATCCAAAACTTTCCCAAAGGCAAAAGCTCCAGACCAGATGGTCTCACCAATGAGTTTTACCAAGCATTTGAAGAAGAATTAATGCCTATCCTCCTCAGATTCTTCCAAAAATTGAAAATGAGGCAATACTTCCCAACTCATTCTATGAAGCCAACATTACCCAAATACCAAAGCCTGGTAAGGACAACACACACACACACACACACACACACACACACACACACACAACTATAGACCAATATCGTTGAGGAACACAGATGCAAAAATCCTAATCAAAATATTATCAAATAGAATACAACAATGCATCAAAAAGATTATACAACACTATCAAGTAGAATTCATCCCACAAGTCCAAGGATGATTCAACATACGCAAATCAATTAATGTGATACGCCACATAAAATAATTGATAAAAACCATATGACTGTACCAATTGATGCTGAAAAAGCATTTGACAAGATACAACATATATTTATGATCAAAACACTAAATAAAATGGGTATAGAAGGAAAGTACCTGGTCTCACCAATGAGTTCTACCAAACATTCAAAGAAGAATTAATGCTTATCTTCCTCAGACTCTTCCAAAAAGTAGAAGAGGAAGCAATACTTCCTAACTCATTCTATGAGGCCAACATTACCCTAATACCAAAGCCTGGTAAACACAACACAAAAAAAGAAAACTATAGACCAATATCTCTGATGAACACAGATGCAAAAATCCTAAACAAAATATTGGCAAATAGAATACAACAATGCATCAAAAAGATCATACATCAAGATCAAGTGGGATTCATCCTAGGAGCACAAGGATGGTTTAACATACGAAAATCAATCAATGTGATACATCACATAAACAAAACAAAAGATAAAGACCATATGGTCATTTCAATTGATGCAGAAAAAGCTTTCAACAAGATACAACATCAATTTATGAACAAAATACTAAATAAAATAGGTATAGAAGGAAAGTATCTCAACATAATAAAGGCCATATATGACAAACAGTCAGCTAATTTCATACTGAATGGGGAAAAGCTGAACCCTATTCCCCTAAAATCAGGAACAAGACAGGGATGCCCCCTGTCACCACTGCTATTTAATATAGTACTGGAAGTTCTAGCCACAGCAATCAGGCAAGAGAAGGGAATAAAAGGTATCCAAATTGGAAACGAAGAAGTCAAATTGTCACTATTTGCAGATGACATGATCCTTTATATAAAAAATTCCAAAGATTCCACCAGAAAACTATTAGAAACGTTAAATGAATACAGTAAAGTCACAGGATACAAAATCAATGTACAAAAATTAACAGCATTCCTATATACAAACAACAAATTCTCAGAAAAAGAAATGAGGGAGTCAATTTCTTTTTCTATCACAACAAAAAGAATGAAATATCTGGGAATTAACTTAACAAAGAACATGACAGACTTATACAGGGAAAACTGTAAGACACTTTTGAAAGAAATTGAAACAGACTTTAAGAAGTGGAAAAATGTCCCCTGTTCATGGATAGGAAGACTTAACATTGTTAAAATAGCCATTCTGCCCAAAGCAATCTACAGATTTAATGCAATACCCATCAAAATCCCACTATCATACTTTCACAAAATAGATAAAAGAATTATCAGATTTATAAGAGACCTCGAATTGCCAAAGCAATACTACATAAAAAGAGTAAGGCTATTGGCATTACATTCTCAGACTTCAATTTATATTACAAGGCATCAATAGTCGAAACAGCTTGGTATTGGCAGAAAAACAGTAATATAGGCCAATGGAACAGAACTGAAAACCCAGAAATAAATCCACAAATTTATGGACAAATAATTTTCAATAAAGGAGTGAAAAACATGCAATAGGGAAAAGACAGCCTCATTAGTAGGTGGTACTGGGAAAACTGGAAGAACATATGCAAAAGAATAAACCTGAGCTGTGAACTCTCTCCATATACAAAAATTAACTCGGAATGAATTAAAGACCTTCATATCAGACCTGCAACAATAAACTGTATAGAAGAAAACATTGGTACTAAACTTATAGACCTAGGACTCAAGGAAGACTTCATGAACTTGACCTCAAAGGCAAGGGAAGTAACAGCAAAAATAAATGAATGGGACTATATCAAACTAAAAAGCTTCTGCAAAGCAAACGAAACCACCAACAAAGCAAAGAGACAGCCAACTGAATGGGAGAAAATATTTGCAAATAATGCATCAGATAAGGGTCTACTATCTAAAATATATAAAGAACTAATATGATTTAACAACAAAAAAGTGGACAACCCAATTAAAAAGTGGTCAGAAGAATTAAACCGATTTTTCTCCCACGAAGAAATACAAATGGCCAGCAGACATATGAAAAAGTGCTCATCCTCATTAGCTATCAGGGAAATGCAAATCAAAACCACAATGAGATACCACCTCACACCTGTGAGAATGGCTGTTATCAACAAGACAAGGAATAACAAGTGCTGGAGAGGGTGTGGAGAAAAAGAAGTCCTTGCACACTGCTGGTGGGAATGCAAATTGGTACAGTTGCTTTGGAAGACAGTGTGGAAGTTCCTCAGAAAATTGGGAATGGAGTTACCATATGACCCAGCAATCCCCCGACTGGGTATCTATGCCCCAAATTTGAAAACCTTAATCTGCAAAGATTTATGTACCCTAATGTTCATTGCAGTGCTGTTCACGGTGGCCACAACATGGAAACAACCAACGTGCCCTTCAATAGATGACTGGATAAAGAAGCTGTAGTACATACATACAATGGAATATTACTCCGCTATAAGAAACGATGAAATACTATTATTTGCAACAAAATGGATGGACCTTGAGATCATCATGATAAGCAAAATAAGGCAGACACAAAAAAACCAAGAACCATAAGACTTCACTTATATGTAGAATAAAAAACTGAAAGCATTAAAGAAACAAAAACACATGGACACAGTTTAGTGGCTATCTGAGGGCAAGGGGACAGAGATGGGGAGAGGAGGGAAGAAATGAGAGAGGAAGGAGGGTGAATCAAGTACGTGGTGGTAGAAAGAGAACTAACTGTGGGTGGTGAACACATAATGCAGCTCATAGATGATGCACTGTAGAATTGTACACCTGGAACCTCTGTAAGTTTTGCTACCTAATGTCACCCAAATAACTTTAACAATTAAAAAAAAAGCATACACATATTCTTCTCAAAGACTTGTCAACATAAAGTTCATTATTTCACATGCTGCAGTATGTGATTTTTGTGGACATTAAGGTTCTCTTGTAAGCGTATCAAGCCTTAGGGAACAACTTTTACCAGTGATAGGTATAAGGTTGGGATGGGAAAATGAAGACTGTATCCGTTTTTGTGGTCTTTCAAGCCATAGACTTAGAATCACACTTCAGGCAAGAGCATGAAAAAGATTACTCAAAGAGAAAAATTAAGCCAACTTTTCTGAACCTCTTCTGCAGAGAGCAGGTTTATCTCTCTGACACTGTCAGAAAACAGTACCCCATAAAGACAACCTTGATACGGTACTTCCCCGGTACTTCCCCGAGGGGCCCTTTCCTGAGAATCAGTCTTCTCCTATTCCAGGTTCCCAGCTGTAGAATTCTCAGGCGGCCCTTTTGAAGATGGCTTTTTCTCTATCAGGATTTTAGGAGGATATGGCCTCATTTTAATCTTGTCCTTGGTTCAATGGATGGAGGAGTCCCATGAACCGGCTCTGCCTCTTTCATTGCCTGATTTCAGTGTGGTGTTCCATCAGTTGCTCAGACAGGACTGAACAGCCATCAGTAGGTCACTAAGTGGAGTTTTGCTAAACCTCAGAGAGTCAAGTCCCTGAACATCCCAGATCAGGCTGAACTGTTTGAGTGCTGTCGTTTTTCTCACTCCATCTCTCCTCCTGCTTCTGGTGTTGCCACTTGTCATCCCCAGGAGTCCTCTTTTTTCAGTCTCTTCCCATTAAAATGTGCTCTTGTAGCTTTCTTCATCCTTAAATATAAATGCACAGTACTATCAAACTGTTTTCATTTTTAAAGATTATTTGCAGGAAGCTAAGTGGGCAGAGCTGGTACGGTGGAATTTCTTAGCAATGCAGAGCAGGGAGCTGGTTGGAAGTGAGCTACCTGACCTTGAGTATTTTGTTTGTGGAAACAGCTCGAGGTTGCTTGTGTTCAGTTAGAGGGGACAATGGTCTTGATGAGTAATTTAGTATCCTGTAGGTTCAAAGGTCAAGATAGGATGGTGTTTAAGGACTTCAGTTTTGGAACCAGACTAGCCTGGTCAAGTCCTGTCTGCCTTTTTGTTAGCTGTGTGATGGGCAAGTTTCTCCATTGCTATCTACCTCAGATCCCCCATCTATAAAATGGGGATAATAATAGTGTCCACTTAATAGCTTTGTTTTGAGAACTGAATGAGTTATAAACAATATACATAAAATGTTTAATGCAGTACCTAGCACATAATAAATGGTACATAAACATTAGCTCTTTTTATGATTTCAAGAGGTAAGAGATACTATTTTTATCAGAGCATTCATTGAGTTCCCACTGCCATTTTAGTAACAGAAATGTTTATTCAAATTTCATTTCTAAAGAGATTTTGTACTTTACAGCTTTTCTGAGATTAATAATTGTATCAATTTACATTTAATACTCAGGAATTTTCATGTAAATGTTTTAGTTACTTATAAATTTTAATTTATAGTATTTTAATTCATGTATGTATTTTTAAAATGTGTGTTTTCACTTAAGAACCAAAAGGAGAAAAATCCATCTATAATGCATTTGCAGAAGAATGCTCAATTAGAATGCTGAGTTAATATCATTGGACCAGTTTTCTTCAATGTGTCTTAAGCATGAAAATGGCCTTTTTTCCTAATTATCTGTTCTAAAGTTGGCTATTATAATTGTTTAATAATCAGATATCAAATGAATTGTTCAGAAACAAAATTAGAGTGTTTGTTAATCAGTATTAATTAATGGGAGGAGGAGGAGGGGAATGTGGACAATTGTGAAGCAGTGTTATTTACTGTTCCTATTAAGAACTCATCTGGACGTCCATGAACAAGGTAGTGAAGACATTTATTCTACCAGCAACTTGAGCTATGAAAATTGCCCTGTGACTAAGCATTCTTAATGCCACCAGCGTTTTTTCTAAACTGCAATTTAAAGGACAAGAAAGCAAGCAGTTGGCAAATGGTGCCTCTCTCCACAAATGGACCACATTCCAGATGGGGTTTTATGGGGCTCCGCCTACATTAAACTGGCCAAAAGGAGGGTGACCCAACAATAGCTTTCTTTATTGTATTGTTTTGACACAGAACAAGTGACATTCCTCAGGCCCCTTTTCATGTAATAGTCTGCAGCAAAGTATGTTGATACTCTTCTTACCTGTGGAACTGGGTTATTTCAACTTTTGACACTTTTAGGCTTATCTGATAGCAAATGAAAACTGATACTTGTGGGTAGGGTCATGATAACATGGTTACCAGACAACCATCACCTCTGTGTCTAAGTTTTTTGAGCAGTTTCAGTTTAACCCTGAGAAAATGTATATGAGCAATGATGTACAAGCATACCCATGTATCCGTGACTATTTTTATACAAGAAAAATAGGAAAATATACACATATGTGCTCTTCATATGATATGTATTATCGTATCATGCTGAGATTAAACATCATATCATGATTATGTGTGCATACAGATTTTGTGTGTTTATGTGCTATAATGTGACTATTTGTATGAGTGCATGTTTATATGGATATAGGTACATGTGGAATAAAAGCATTTTTCATGACACTCTGAAAACAGTGCCCCAGAGTGAATAAAATCCCAAACCCATTGATTATGTGAGTGCTGCTCATATAATACATAAATCTTACAACATTCCTAAATGTCAATCCTGCTGGAAAGGGGTGGCATTGTTAGAATATTTTTTTATGACATCATGATTTAATTGTCCTGGAGTGTAGCATGAGGTAGATTTGCACCTTTCCCACTCCTTGAGCACTGAGAAAATTATAGTCTCTGTCAAATAACAAGATCTGTTGAACATGAACAATCTATTTTATGTATTTTATGAATGATGATACATTATAAATATGCAGTAATTTTACATAGTAACATACAATTCAATATTATCAAGTTCTCAACTGCAAATATATTCTAGAATGCTTTTCTATAGTTACATTTACTATTTTTGGAAGTTGTAATTTTGCTTCAGTCTTGGGTAAATTTCAAAGAATCACAGGTCATTGGAAGTGACTCCAGAATGCCTAAGCATTCTTGAATATAGAAATGAGCAATGATATGTAGTGAAAACTGTTAGCTAGTATATCAGATTTTACCTGCAATTTGGTTTTGTTTGACCACTCAGTATGTGTTGGTGTTTGTGTTTGTGTGTGAATGTATGTGTATGTATAACATTTTATTGAGGTATAAATGACACACCAAAAATTGCACATCATTATAGTCAAAATAATTAACATACTTATCACTACCCAAAGTTTCCTCATGGTCCTTGGTAATCCCTCCTTTCTATTTTCAACGTCTCTAGGTAACCATTGATTTGCTTTTTTTCTCTATAAATTAGTTGGCATTTTCTAGAATTTTATCTGAGTGGAATCATACATTATATACTCTTTTTCTGTCTGCTTTCACTCAGCATAATTATTTTGAGATCCATCCAAAAGTCATAATAATTACAAAGGTTTTCTCCTATGTTCACTTGCAGAAGTTTTATAATTTAGATTTTACATTTAAGTTTATCTATCTCCATGTTATGTTAATTTTTGTACATGGTGTGAGGCGTGATGGCAGGTTTTTTTGTGTGTTTGTTTTTGTTGTTCTGTTTTGTTTTCACGTGGGAATCAAATTGTTCCAGCACTACACGTTGGGAAAGACTGTCCTTTATCTACTGCATTGCTGTGACACGCTCTCAAGATGGGCACTTGTAGGACTCATCTCATTTTTCACTTCTCAGAGGTAACTATCCCTGGTTGACTTATGTCTATTGTCTTGAAAACCATTGTTTTATATATTTTGTCAGGTGGTGGGGGGTATGTCCAATTTCTGTTACTCCAAGTGTCCCATTTAGTGTATTTTTGAAATCCTTTGTTTCCAATAGGTAAAACTTAGATGATATATTTATTTTTAGATTTCTGGCTTCTCATGGAAAAACTGTAGGTCTGATAAATGAGACACCCCCTCCACCTGGCATCAATCAGTTGAGGAGAACAATGGCTTTCCTCCTCCCTAGAAGCAGGAGCTCCCTGGTTTCTCACAGTTCCCACCTGGCTTGCTTCACTCATTTGAATTCCTTAGGCCTGATCAGTCCTAGCCTTTCATTTTATTTAGAAGGAAAGAGAGAGGCAGAGTAAAATAGAATTAGATCTGGGTTCTCTGGCTCCAAATCTAAAAGTATTTCCGCAGAGATTGAACAAGCATGTTGTATTATTGGTATGGAGATGAGCAACATGAAGGTCTGAATAATTACTGACACAAATAGATGCTCAATGCCTGTGAGCCACACTCTTCTTGTATCTCTCGATATTAGTCTGTGAAGTATATTATATTTTATCTCTTGCCACATTTGGAAGCAAGAATTTAACTGTTAATTTCTTTAAAAAAATTTGTTCATTCACCAAAACTACCTTTTTATGCTTATGATCATTTTTCTTCATTAAATAAATTGCATGTGCACATATTAGAATGGCCAAAATCCGGAACACTGACAACACAAAATGCTGATGAGGATGTAGTGCAATAAAAACTCTCATTCACTGCTGATGGGAGCACAAAATGGTATAGTCTCTTAGAAGACAATTTGTTGATTTCTTATAAAACTAAAATACTCTTACCATCTGATCCAGCAATTGTACTCCTTGGTATTTACAAACTGCACGTGAATGTTTATGGAAGATTTATTTATAATTGCCAAATCTTGGAAGCAGTCATTATGTCATTATAAATGGAGAAATTCAATCTGTTAGCCTGGGAAATTATGTGATAAACAGTTTTCCTACCTTTTTTTTAACTGTTAGCCAGAATTTTAAATTGTTGTGCAGTGTATAGGAAGAAGGGTAAAGGCTAAGAATCACATGAAGTCATATTTTCTTAGTAGACACGTAATAATACATATGATAGATTTTGGAAGTAAGCCCAATGTCTTACTCTCAGATGTTAGATGTATTGGACATATAAACTGTGGAGCAATTTGTAACTCTTGATTTCATACTCTGGCTTTAAAAAAAATGTAGACCCTGTTCAAAAAGTAGAACTGAAAGAATGATATGGAAATTTTTTGGTATTATTTTACTGAATTGCATCAGATGACTATTTCTGATTTTAAAATAAAAAGGAATTGTCAAACTATTTTATTATTTTTATGTTTAGGATTATATTAAATATCTAAAGAAACTGTCTTACCTGCTTGCAAGAGCTTTTAAAATGGCCTATGTGATAAGGAATGCTACAGACCATTCCAAAAGCAAGGTGGGAACAGTTTTTATTAGATAGCAGATGGTAGCTAGACTTGGTCTTCTGGTAATACGTCCCTGTCCATCCAGTGCCCTGAGAGCTGCACTGACTGATGCAACAGAAGAGAACTCAGAGTGTGGGTTTCTATTTTCTAGAGCTGATAGTATTTGGGTATAAGATAGTTTATATAATTTGCTAGCCAGTAAATTCTGCTCTTTTAATAGATTTTCAAAGGAGTTTTGGTCAAAACCACTGAAATGTTTTTCTATCTCATGTAACTCTTCTCTCTGTATTCTCATTCTCATTTTTGCTCTCTTCTTTTGTCTACTGCCCCCCTTTTAGGACTTGCTTCTTTCTATATTTAAGCATGTCTGCATTTTTCTCTCCATGAGAATTCTCACTTAACTACACCTCTGTCCAACCTTCGTCCTCTTTAGCATGCCTCTTTAGATTGCTTAAATAGGAGATTCACATCTACTATGTCTCCTCAAAGCCAGCAATACGACCAGTCCCTGTCCACAGTTCCTCTTTCAAGCTTCCACTCTGGCTAACATGTCCCCTGGTTTCCTTTAAATCAAGACAAAAATTGAGCAGACTGAATTTTATACCGATCTCATGCCTCCTTGGGCAGTTCGTTTATTCCACTCCTCTCTAAGGCTCTCTAGTTTGATTACCTGAGACATTGTTCTCACTTAAATTTTTATTGCTTCATTTTTCTTACATTTTCTCAACCTTCTCCCTCCTGTCTCCTTTAACTTGATCACCAACTTTTCAGGGATACTCCCTCATCATCGATTTCCTCCTAGATCGTATCTCCTTGTATTGCGTTTCTTACATCTCCATTGAGAATCTGTAATTTTCATTTTTACTTTTTGGCCCCAAAGCTTGTTAAATATGCTGGTAAGCTTTTAATAGTGTGCGTTTCTTTCACCATCTACTTTCACTCGCCAGCACTCTTATATTTCCTTTATTAAAACCAAAAATGTTATCTCACCACCAGGAGAGATCAGTTACTCAAAGTAGATTTTCTCTAGCAAAGACACCTTTCTTTTGACATGCAGGTTTGCATATTTCTTTTCTTGTTGCTCCTCTTCCTGACCATTCATTATATTTCTTTTGTTTCTGAACCTTTAGCATTTTACTGCCAGTCTCCTCTTTCCCAAATCCATTCTAAGCCTGACTTTAACTTCCTTGCATTGAGGAAGGTTGTATATAGATGGGCCTGAAGATGAAGTGCTTAGCACGGTTCCTCCTCCTTCTAGTTAGTTCCTGGCTTCTACCCTCAGAGAGCTTAAACTCCTGGAGAGGATTATTCCATGGGGAGAGGAGGATATAAAAGTGGAAGGTTGGGGAGATGGGAAGTGGAGATATAAAGAGGTCCCCCCACACCCAGCCTAGGGAGGAGCATAGGTTCATAGTATGTGGCTTCCATGAGAGGGGGTGACCTATGACCCACTCTCTCACAAGCCTTAAAGTGTGGGCAGAATCAAGACCATGTGAGATAGTGTGAGGCATATGACTCAGGTACAAAATTTGAGAGACCTTTAAAAAACTCAATAATCAAGATATTAGGTTAGTACAAAGTAATTGTGGTTTTTGCATTGCTGAAATTTGCCATTTGGTATTAGAATACATTCGTAAATAAATATGGTTATGTTATATATCATTTTAATGTGCATTACTTGTTTTATGTTTTTTTCCTAATGACTTATACTTTTTATTTTATATTTATTTTAGACTATGGACATGATGTTAGACAAAAAGCAAATTTGAGCGGTTATCTTATTTGAGTTCACTATGGGTCATAAAGCAGCAGAGACAACTCACAACATCAACAGTGCATCTGGCCCAGGAACTGCTAATGAACATACAGTGCAGTGGGGGGGTTGAAGTTTTGCAAAGGAGAGCCTTGAAGATGAAGATGAAGATGAAGAGCCTTGAAGATGAAGAGCCAGCCATTAGCAGTTGACAATGACCAATTGAGAGAAATCGTTGAAGTTGATCCACTTACAACTACAGGAGAAGTTGTCAAAGAACTCAATGTCAACTATTCTACAGTTGTTTGGCATTTGAAGTGAATTGGAAAAGTGAAAAAGCTCGGTGCCTCATGAGCTGACCGGAAATTTAAAAATCGCCATTTTGAAGTGTCATCTTCTCTTATTCTATGCAACAACAACAAACTATTTCTTGATTGGATTGTGATGTGTGATGAAAAGTGAATTTTATACAACAACCAGTGATGACCAGCTCAGTGACTGGACTGAGAAGAAGCTCCAAAGCACTTCCCAAAGCCTAACTTGCACCAAAAAAAAGGTCATGGTCACTGTTTGGTGGTCTGCTGCCAGTCTGATCCACTACAGCTTTCTGAATCCCGGTGAAACCATTGCATCTGAGAAGTATGCTCAGCAAATCCACGAGATGCACTGAAAACTGTAATGCCTGCAGCTGGCATTGGTCAAAAGAAAGGGTCCAATTCTTCTCCATGACACTGCCTGACTGCATATCACACAACACTTCAAAAGTTGAATGCATTGGGCTACAAAGTTTTGCCTCGTCCAGCATATTCATCTGATCTTTTGCCAACCGATTACCACTTCCTCAAGCTTCTTGACAACTTTTTGCATGGAAAATGCTTCTACAACCAGCAGGATGCAGAAAACACTTTCCAAGAGTTTTTCGAATCCCAAAGCACTAATTTTTATGCTACAGAAATAAACAAACTTATACCTCATTGGGAAAAATGTGTTGATTGGAATAGTTTCTATTTTGATTAATAAAGATGTGTGTGAGCCTAGTTATACTTATTTAAATTTAACAGTCCAAAAACAGCAATTACTTTTGCACAAACCTAATAAATAGTATTTTATTGCAACATTTAAAAAATACAAATCAATGCAAAAAATCCATGATGAACAAAATATCAATATTTTAAATAAAGACAGGATTCAGAAGGGGCTAGAACTCCAGAGAATGGTGGCTGTTGTGCCCAAGGTGTTGATCCCAGGCATCTCAGCAATGATTCCAGGCTCCAAGGGCACAAGTGTAGCAGAGTCCCTTGATTTCTAGGGATCCTGCAGGTTTGGGTGGGGAGCATCTCAATACTAACAAGTATAGAGAGATGGACAGAGGGGCATTTCTAAATATATATATTTTTTTATGTAGAAAAGCCCTAGAGACCATGTAGTCATGTGTTGGAACCCTGATGATGGTAGAAATTAGGTACTTGCATTAGGATTGATTTTTGACTTTAATAAATAGAAGTGAGGCACTGCTTGTACTCAAAGCTTTATAATTGCAAATTCATACCAAATACACTCCTCTATTTGGATCTTTGTCACTTTTGTAAGTGAAGAATGCAAAGTTGAGATTCTTTATTTTCTCTCCCCAATTCCATATTGTCTTTCCTTCCCTATCACAGCTTGCATTCCTATTATTAACCAGTTACTCGCCCAGCTTCCATACTTTTAAAGATCTGCAAAGTATATTTAAAAACCAAAGGCGTCCTTTCCTTCTTTATTTGCATCCTTAAGATCTTACTTCTTTTCTCCAGACTTAGAACTAGCATCTCAATGTGAGCTCAGTAAGGCTGCTCGACTTGATAGAATGGTCTTGGGTCCCAGTGTGAGGAGACTTGGATGCTAGGCCTGACTCTGCTCTGAACCAGCTATGTGAATGTGGATTAAGTAAGTACCTTTCATTCTCTGACCCTCAGTTTCCTCATCTGTGGAAAGAAGGCATTAAAGTAGATAGTGCTAAGTTTTCTCTCTTTTTCAACATTCCATGTGTTCTATGGATGACTTAGTTTGTCAGAACTGCCAATTTCCAATAGATCCACTTACAATGACTTTAAAACTGCCCGTCTATGATTCCACCTCTTACTCTGTAATTTGGCATTGTAATTTCCATTTTCAAAATCTCCTGGCCTTCAGTTGTCTTCTGTTTTGAAGTTAAATTCCTTGCTCTTGGTTTCAAGGTCCAAATATATCAAAGAAAAATCTCTGACAAAGTCTTTGATCTTCTTGGATTTAAATCTTACTTAATGTTAAAGCAGAAAAAGAAACTGTAAGACTTTGGGCTAATCATAAACTAGTGCAATAATTTTATTGGGTGCTCTTTTAAGTTCTTTTTAGCTTTAAAATTCTAAATCACTTTAAGTAGCATTATAATGTTCTTAAATTTTAAATAACTTTATAATTTCCTTCCCACCACCCAATCATCAGCTTTTAAAGTGCTCTAAGGAGTTTCTTCTCCCATCAGTTATTTAGAAATTTACATAGAATTGTTAGACGAGCTATTGCATGACCCATCAAACTTCTGCAACTTGGCATTTGACAAACACTGCTGTTTTATAAGGAGGCTGGGGGCAGGGAGGTTCCTAATCCATATTATTTTAAGCATATTTAAAAATCTGAAAAATTAAAAAATCTTTTTAAGTGTAACATGGTTTCTCCAGCCATTGCCAAAGAGAAAGCTATGTATGTTTTCTGCTTCGTTGGCCAGAAGGACTGCATTGTACATTCTGGTGCTTGGACACTGAGATAGAGTTTCCGGAGCCCTGGTTTAAAGATGTGGGTGGGAACCTCCTTTGCCCCTTGGTGTGGTTTCACTTCCAGGTTCTGGGAGCAACTTCTGTGTCATCACTGCTTCTGTCCCACAGTTCTTTCCCGCAAGACATCAATAATTTCTTTCTTTTAAGCAGTAAAATATCAGAAGGTGTACAGAAACACGCTTTAGGAAACAGTCTTCAGGAGGACCAAATGAATTATTAGTCTTAACAGATCATCCCCATCTTGCTGTTCAAATTCCACCTCAGTGTGATAAGGCTATAAATTCAGCACTGTCACAGACAGGGACAGCGTCCATGTTTCAGATGCTCTTTATGTAGGTACAGATTTACTGATATTTTGAATGATGTTGAATTCAGAGAGGTAACAGAGTTTATTAAAGTAGACAAGGAGCAAATAGTAAAAATAGTGGCTCTAATACTACAGAATGAATAGAGAAAAATGGCTTCTTAATGCCATCTTCTGTTATGGGCATCATGTTTTGAGGAACAGAATAGAAAAACCTTAAAAAAGCATTATTCTAGAAATGCAGAATTGACTACACTGTGCTACGTTGATGCTTATAACTCAGTGGTCTGTTATCTTTATCATGCAGCATTAGGTAACAACTTTTTATAATAAATTAAGAATGTTGCCTAACAACAGCATTTAATACACTAATTTTAAAACTCAATGTGAGCACAGTCGTTTCCCCCTTATCTGTACTTTCACTTTCTGTGGTTTCAGTTACTCACAGTCAATTGTGGTATGAAAATATTAAATGAAAAATTCCAGAAACAAACAACTCATAAGTTTTAAATTGTGTGCTGTTCTGATTAGCGTGATGCAATCCTGCCCAGTCCTGCCCAGTCCTGCCCAGGACATAAATCATCCCCGTCTGGTGTTTCTGTGCTGTATACACTTGTTGCTCATTAGTCATCTAGTAGCCATCTCGGTTGTCAGACTGACAGTGTTTGTGTTCAAGTAATCTTTCTCTTACTTAACAATGGACCTAAAGTGCAAAAGTAGTGATGTTGGCAATTTGGATATGCCAAAGAGAAGCTGTAAAGTATATGTATGTATAAGAAGAAACAGTACTTGCAGGGTCTGGTACGATCTGTGGTTTCAGGCATCCATTGGGGGTCTGACAATGTACTCCCTGTGGATTAGAGGGGACGACTGTAGTAACTGGTAGAACTGTTAAGCTAGAAATATAAAGATATTAGTTAAGCATTTTGCAAGAGCACCATGTTCATCAAAGAGACTTTCCTGAAATGCATCATGTTAGTTTTATCAATAGTAACTTTAGCAATAGATAAAAAGCATTAGCAGACGGCAAAAGCAAATTCTACATGGAATTTTACTTTGAAAATCCACCTTTTAAACTATAAAACCAGGGGAACATTGGTATGAAAAACCTACTAACAAATACAATGCTATTTGGAAAAAGTAGATATGTAATTTTTAGACAGCTTCTTTAGCCAAAAAAAACAAAAACAAAAACAAAAACAAAAACAAGCAAACCCAAAAACCCTACTCTCAATAATATAAAATAGTTTCCAGGTGACGTGTAAATTATTTCTTGAACAGGCCACATTGATCAAGTCTCATACATTTAAAAATGATATTTTCTCTTACCATTTATGAGACTTCCAATTTAAAAATCTTAATAAATGTAAAAAAAAAAAGATGATGGCCATATGGAGACTCCCGAACTCTCCAAGTTGACATTTTCAGTGCTTGGATTCATCTCGGTGAACAGTAACAAGCAAGTTGGAGCAAGATTATATGATTTCTTGATGCTTTTTGTAGTTTTAAGAGCTACCTCTTCTTTAATGCTCTCTTGCTGCCTTCTGTTTGGAAATAAAAGGGGGAAATAATATGGGTTTCATGGGGAACAACTCAGGCAAAAGGAAGCCATGGGGAGAGAACATTCTCAGAGAAGTAGTGGCTGCTGACGTACTTGGGCCATTCTGACGTTGCGGATCTTGACTGTAACAGCTCTGATCCACACGGTCCAGGTAGCCTTACATAACACCTGTAGTGATATCTTCAACAGGGAAGCTTTGAAAATTAGAAAAAAAGACATGCTGGTATAGTGAAGCATCAAGCAAAGTGTGTTTCCACACCATACCCATTGAAATAATCTCTCCCACAAGCCACTGATCTGAAACTCTGGGGATATGGCCTGGGCACTCACAAGTTTAACAAGATTCCCAGCTAGCCCTCAGTGAATTTCCGAAGTTTTTGCTCTTGTGGTTAGTTTTGCTCTCAGTTCAAATCCTGATTCTGCCTCCTTTTTACTTTATGATCTACAATAGTACTTGAAGCTCTCTGAGTCCCACTTCCTTTCTCCATAAATAGGAATCACGGATCTGCTTCCTAGGGTTCTGATGAGAATTAAATGAAATAATGCGGTGACCCTCTTGCTACAGTATCTGACTCATATGAAACACTCATAAATTTGAGAGGCTATTCTGATCATCATTATAAAAAGTTTATACTGACAACAATATAGGATGTATGTTTAAAGGAATGAATACAAATGAGAGAGTGAGTTCTGATTTTAAATTATAGTGCCTCTTTACGAAGGTGGTTAAAGCAATGGTCACTTCCCCAGCATTGCCTGCATGTTTTTGTCCTAGATTCTGCCTTCTGGGGTCTCTCTTTGGTTCTTGTCCCCTGAGCTAAGGGTATAGCCCTCTTTTGTTGGATTTTGAGTTTCTGCTTTTGAACCAGTTCCAAGGGGAGTCTTTAGTAGATGATTTACAAGGAGGGCTTTGATGTTCTCCAGTGTGCCCTGCAAAACGCTGTCAGTTTTCCTGACTTGTTAACCCTGGTGGCCTTTTAGAGCTAGGTCCTGCAGCTGTCTCTCTCCAGTCACTCTCCTGTCCTAATTTACATCCTTTCTCTGCTGGGCTTAGCTTTTTCTGTTGACCATAGTTTCTCTGCTATGATTATTGAATCCCCATCTGCTGAGACTTGGTGGGATGACTCACTCTCCTGTGGCCATTGGAACAGCCACATGCAAATTTGCACCCAATGCAAATAGGGTGACATTTTCTAGATAACACTTAAATATCAAATATTGTAGACTTCCTTCTTCCCACAAATTGTTTTCTTAACTTTTTAATCACTTTAAATTTGTTGGGGTTTACAGGTTTTATTAATGGCAAAGAATCACTGATTCTGAGGACTGGAAAGGTTCTTGAGCCATAATTTATTTGACTCTTTTCCAGAAAATAGTTGAGGACAAAACAAAATATCACAGTCTGGGTGGCTTAAAAACTTAAATTTACTTCTCACCTTTCTGGAGGCTGGGAAGTCAGAGGTTAAGGCACCAGCAGACTTGATGCCTTCTTGGTTTGCAGATGACTATTCTCTTGTTTGTTCTCTTGTTGTATCCTGACCTGGGTGGGGAAGGGCAGGGCGGGAAGAGAGAGAAAGAGAAAGATAGATAGATAGATAGATAGATAGATAGATAGATAGATAGACATATATCATCTCTATCTATCTATCTATCTATCTATCTATCTATCTATCTATATATAGAGAGAGAATTTTTTCTCCTGTTTCTTCTTCTAAGGGCAATAATTCCATTCATAAGGTCTCCATCCTCATGAGTTTATTACTTCCCAAAGGCCCCATCTTCCAATACCATCATATTGAAGATTTGGGTTTCAACGTATAAATTTCAGGGGTAACAAACACTCAGTCAATAGCACGTGTTGTAGGAAGTGTGAGAGTTTATCAGACTTTCATTGTACAACTTGCAAAACTAGGGCACTGAATCTTGTCGTTTGGTTTATGGTAAAAATGTGGATTTAGACTCATGGTCCAGGTTGCTGTGAAAGGGCAGACCGCTCCTGGAGCCCAGCGCTCAGTGCAGGGCATGCAGGTCCTCGTGGTGCCACAGGGGGTAGCATAAGGCCAACGCATGTCCTTGGTCAGAGAGGGTAGGGGAGAGTGTCCCCCTTCTGCTAGAGGATACAACTTCTGAGACTTTGTCTCACAAAAGGCAGCTGTGTGAAGAGACCCAGAGTGTGCGTGGGTGGATTCAGACCCAACAGGCATTGGTGGAGCACCGGCTCTAAGCCAGGTCCTGCACTTGGCACTTTTTCTTCTGTGACCTTGAGTTTTCCCAGCTGGTGGGGATAATAAGCCCCCTCCTCTTCATAACTGCAGGTCCTGGGAACCTGAGTGAACAACCCCAAGGTTGCTTAGGGAATATGAAATTGGAGCTGGGAGTGCTAGAAGGGCTGAGCGATATTCCATAAAGCTATAGTGCTCAGAGGCCTCTATTTTTTGGGACCTCTGTGCCACTTGGGACAGGGTGCCAGGATGGCAGAGTGGAAAAAACACTTACAAGGTTTGAAGTTAGACAAATCTGGAATCAAATCCAAACTCCTTTTAGCAGTGTGTGCTTAGGCAGTACGTGATGTCCGCAACTAGCATTTATTAAATGTCTACTATGTGTTAGACACTGACCAGATATTGACACCTTGCAAATATTAACTTACAAGGATTTTTAAGTATTTGAAAGTATGTTATGAGGTTGGTGTTATTATTACCATATTTTGCTGTGTATAAAGCGCTCCCAAGTTTTTGGCCCAAACTCTCAGGGAAATATTTTTCGTTTTAATTTTTTAATTCAAAATTTTATTTGTTTACATTTAGGCACTTGTTTTTTGTATTATAAAAGAATTCTAACATTTTAAAAAACATACTATGGTACAAGAAATTTTATGTAACACTTTTAAATCATAAGCACAAATAAAAGAATTATGATTCTACTTACACGTGGAACATAAAATTGAAAGCAACAAAGAAACAAAACTAGTGGGCACAGTCAATAATTTAGTAGTTATGTGAGGGTAAGGAGGAGGGAGTGGGGGAGAAGGGACAGGGACACAAATGTATGGTGATGGAAAGAGAACTGACTCTGGGTGGTGAACACAGAATGCAACGAATGGAGGATGTAATGTACAATTGTGCACCTGGAACCTATGTAATTTTTACTGATCAATGTCACCCCAATAAATTTAACAATAAAAAGAAAAGAAAAAAATCATTAACAAGTACAGGTAACCCCCATATAAGAGGGCACATCTATAACACAGTTTCACTCTAACGTGGTTCAAGAATTGGGGAAACCGTCATACAACAAAGCATCCTAGAACACGGTTTCACTCTAACACGGTTTGATAATTAGAGAAATCCCAGAACAATACAGAGTGTAACAAGAGCTTTTTAGAGCAAAATATCTCATTCCAAATTGGGGAAATCCCTGAATAACACAGATGTAAGTACAGCTTTTAAGAGCTTTAAGATATTTAAGAGCGAAAGATATTTAAGACATATTAATATGTTGTACTTTTGGTGAAAATCGCTTTAATAAAGATATTTCTCTTAATTATAAAAATAAAATAGTATGTATTTTTAATTTTTGGAACCCAACCCTTTTTTGTACTAGTTCTCTGCTTCATATAACATCAATTTGTATAACATGACATTTAGGGACCTAACAACTGTGTTACACCAGGGTTAGTTGTATATAGATATGAAATTAATACTACCCATGTATAATGCACATCCTTATTTTTCCCTCACAAATTTGGGCAAAAAATGTGTGCATTATACATGGTAAAATATGGTAACTTCGTTTCACAGATGAGGAAACTTAGGCACAGAGGGGGTTAAGTAACTTGCCTAAGGTCACACAGCAAAAATTGGAACTCAGGGAATGTGCCTTCAGCACCTATGCTTTTAACTATAAAGGTCTTCTACTTCTGTTTCTTTATGTATAAAACAAGAATTCAAATAGCTACCTCAGTAATGTGAAGATGAAATTAAATGAGCTGCCAATCGATGAAGGACCCAGTTTTGCCTGGGTCATTTTGGTGCTCAGTCACCAGCAGTTGCAACTCCTATCTTCCTTCTTTTAGGATGCACAGGACCAAGCCCTTTTCTGAACAGAGCTGGAGCCTCTAACTTCTTTGTGTCCTGGGTTCCCTGCTGCCCGCTGCACTTCAGTTGACACTTAGAACTAAGCTGGACCCTTGTCCATAACTCATTACAGTGTCTGAGTGTGAGGCTTATTTTATACAACATCACTCCCATAAAGCTGCTTCCTGGCCACATCTGTCTATAAGGCACCTTAATCTTGTGGGTGAAGTTTTCTCCACCTCATACTGGTGGGTGAATTACTTCAGAGACGGGCGTCTCTCTTTGTGTGGCTTCTCAGTAATTTCTCTTTTAGTGACAGTCCCTTTCCTGACCATTTTCTGGTACCTCTTTCCCACTTCTAATATTCAACCTGAAGTCACCTTATTTTGGCTGCTGCTCTAGCTGTGTTCCCAGTAGTTCTGCAGTGCCTGAGAATCCCTTAGAGAGGGGTCCCTTCCAAGTTCCACAGTCAGGGTGTCTCCATCACTAGCCTGGAGAGCTCTATCCTAGTTAATTTCCACTGGTGACACCACATCACCAATATTCTTTCTCTCCGTCCTCTGCCAGGTTGTTTGTCTTGGGGGCTGACCCCTGTGCACTGCATTACCTTTGATCTCATGCTTCTGGCTTCCAAATGGGTTTGGCCACCCAGTGGCGGTCACCAGCAGCAGACGGAGAGGCAGAGTAGCTGCAGCCCTCTATGACTAGCTTTGCATCTGAAGGGACTCCAGAGCAGCAGCAACTGGGAGTCTGGGTGGGAGAACTGACTTCTCTCAGGGTCTGATTTTAGGGATAAATTCATGGTACCTTTAGAAGATAATATACGAAAAGGTTGTAGATTAAAAGCAAAATCCACATCTGTCTTGAGTTTCCTTATTCCAGTGTGGATTTGAAAAAGGAAGATAAAAAGGAGGATTACAGAATGATTTCTCTGTGTCAGGCAGTGTGCTGAGCAATGTACATACACGATGTCATCTAATAGCAGTCGCCACGTTATCCCCAATGCATAGATGGTGAACTTGAGGCTCAGAGAAATACAGTACATCAGAGGGACACACAGCTGATAATTATTCAGTTGTGGCTGTGACAAAGGATTTGGCTTAACTTTTTCAGTTTAGTTGAATCATAAGGTCATTTCCCACCTTCCTAGTCTTCATGTGCAAACGGGTCCTTAGTTCCCCTGGATGCAAGAGAGATTGGGCATTTATTTCATTTACTTTTTTGGGGGGGTCATCTCTTGTCAAAGTTTGCTGCTGTTTTAAATTTAGTTTATTTCTGGTCTTTTGCCAACTGGAAGATCACTTGGGTGTCTGCTGGTTTACTTCCTTGCTTATTAGTTGTCTTTTGTGCTTTTTTGAGAAATTCCTATACTTGGGTATAGGAAAGGAATGAGAGAAACAAGATAGGAAAGGTTTTTCAGCAACGCCAACCTATGACCTATGTGGAAATGCCGCCTTGTGGAGGAAGCCCAGAGGAAAAATGTCTCTGCCCTATGGGCCATGTCCAAGGTCACTCTGCCAGTAACCCAACACCTTCTCCACCTCCAGCGGCCAGACCATGTTAGCTTTTTACTCAGGATAACATCATTCACCTTGACAAAGTCAAATCTCTTATTTCCATTTTCTCTCAGCCTTCACATTCTTATCCACACTCATAATATTATTACTAGTTCTTTAATCTACTGGATGTTAAAGCAGTTTGTAACTGATTTAATTTGAGTAGTTGATGCAGGCATTTGTCACCATGTCTCAGGAAAATTATGGCCCATTTGTATGAGAAATAATTTTTCTATTTCCAGTGCTAGGATGGAATCATCTTTCACTGACCTCGGTGACAATTGTACACTGGAAGAATCTGACATCAATATATATACCAGGGGCCAGAATAACTCAGGTAAGGATACAAAATACCCTGTGGGTATTATTTACCTTAAAATGATCTTGTCTAAAAATAATTACAGTAAACTCATACTTTCTGTACCTTGTGATGAAAAATTGAAACAGTTAGCCTCAACAGGCTTTTCAAGTTCTTGTTTATATTTATTTTTCTCCTCTAAGAGTGGATAAGAAACTCGCCTTCACTCAGTAGGGGGAACGTGGAAACATTACAGACAAATAGTTAAGCCCTTTCGATATTTTGTTTGCTTGTTTGTTTTAGTCTCTCCCCTACCCCCAACCCCCAAATCTTCTAGATATTATTCTTGTGTCATAGTATGAATTGCTTAATCTCTCTGCACTTAGTTTTGTGCAGTCATGATATCCTTAAGAGCAGTGGTTCTTAACTGGAGGTCAAATTTGTCTCCCAGGAGGCATTTATATAGCAATCTCGGGAGATATTTTTGGTTGTTACAACTGTTTTGGGGGGTGCTACTGGCATCTAGTGGGTAGAAGTCAGGAATGCTGCTAAACATTCGACAATGCACAGGACAGTCCCCACAACAAAGAATTATCTGGCATCAAAAGTCAATAGTGTCACGGTTGAGAAACCTTGCTTTGGAGGTTGTGCTGAGGAGAAATGTTAGTTAAATGCTTTGTAAATGGCTTCGAGCTATACGAAAATGGTTACTGTAGCTCATTGCAGATGTGAGTACTAATCCTGACTCTGTAACTAGTTAGTAGTCAGCATGCCTCACACACCATTTACAATTTAAATTTCATTTCTTTTCATATTAAAATGTATTGGGCTTCATGATCTCCAAGAGCCTTTCTGACTCTATGTGGGAAAATCATTATTTGGTACTTGGGCCCAAAGTTAACAAAATCAATAGTTGCTAATTTCAGCATTTTCTTTACAGCCATCAGGCAGATCACTGACCTGAATCTTTTCTCTGTAGAAATAAATTTCAGATTTGCTAAGAGGGACTCTTAAGTTTTTCCTTTACTAGGCACACAAGATTTGCTATAGCAGTGTCC
This sequence comes from Lyroderma lyra, assembly GCA_004026885.1. Taxonomy (NCBI): domain Eukaryota; kingdom Metazoa; phylum Chordata; class Mammalia; order Chiroptera; family Megadermatidae; genus Lyroderma; species Lyroderma lyra. The sequence goes on from PVJL010004959.1 coordinate 64,361, forward strand.
CTCTTGTATCACATAGAATAGTGCTGACATCAGGTAACCACAACAGGGAGCACTTACGTAGTGCTTACCTGGTGCCAGGTACTTGTAAGCCTATTGTGTGCCAGGCCCTGCCCTAGTGCTCTGGCTACAGTAACTCATTTTATCATCGCACCACGCCTAGACTCTTGGTATTGTTGGTCCAATTTTACATTGAGGAATATAAGGTTCAGAGAGGCTAAGTAAATTTTCTGAAGTCACAAAGCTAAGGAGTCATTAAATCCCTTAACATATAAGGCCTGAACACTTTCCATTTCTCTATGTTCATACTCAAGTTGGTCATTTAGCAATGTTCCAGCATGGATTGGAAAAGAAAGGGAAAAGAATTATAGAATTATTTTTCTGTGTCAGACAGTATGCTAAGCAATTTACATACATGATCTCATCTGATTGTTGCAGTAGCCATGTATCCCAGTGAAACTGCATGCAGGATTAAGGAACTGTAAAATGAGTGCCAGGAAAGCAGGTGAAAGCTCCACCCTTATGTAAAACTTCATGCTCCACAGGCAGATGTGTGGCCACTGGTTTATTGGAGAAGAGACACTTGCAGTAAACATTGTCATCAGAAAGCAGAAGGGCAGCTTGGATAAGTGGCCTGTCTCTGCCTTCTTTCACGTAATTAATAAAATAGTTCCTGTGGATGAAATTGGGGCTGAGCTGCATGTACCAGTGATAATGCTATTGCTGGCAATGGAGAAAACAACAGTAACACCCACGTGCTATTGTTTTTTTCAAGGTTTTCTCAATTATTTTCTTCTTCTAATTTTTCTGTGATTTTACTATATTCTTTTGAATAACAATGACAAACACCTACTCGTTTCTTGATTCTGTCTTTAAATGTGACAGATAAGAACATACAAGAAAAAGGGATTTCAGATTGTGATTAAATGGGGTTTTGAATACACAGGGATCAGTTGTTGCCCTTTGGTGACAGCAATCCTTCTGATCCTTTGGTAATTCTTCATCTTGGCTGCCCCTGGTTGCCCTTAAAAAATCCTGATACCCAAGCTATATGCAGACCAATTAAATCAGAATCTCTGGATGGGACCCAGACATTAGTAATTCTTAAAACTCTCCAGGTAACTCCAATGGGTAGTCAAGTTTAAGAACCAGCTCTTCATATTACTGACCCTTAAACTTCTGTGTGTATCAGAATCACCTGGAGAACTTGGCCCAGGCCCTGTCCTCCTGGGGGCCTCGAGGTCAGTGTCACCTCCCAGGTGTTCTCATAAACACCATTTTCATATTTCTCTCCTTTTTAGGTTTTATTATATTTTTAAAATGAAAAAAAGACAAAAGACTTTATTCCAAAATGAGGAATTACCTAGATTAAAATCTGTATGTAGGTGGGTCTTGTGAGTCCACATGAGTCATTACTGAGCTGTGGATCAGCCATCAGTCTATTTCTCATGTCCTGGGCTTCCTCATTCCTTTCTTTCTAGATCTGTCCTGACCCTGGCTCCTAGTCCAATTTGGAGGTATCCTTCTGTCCTAATTTAAAAATAGAGTAAATTTGTTGTTTATATATAATCTATTCATGATGCATATTGATACTTGGTTCATAAGAGATGTAACAGTCACTTGAATGTGAACTTAGAGTGAAGCCACTTCCTGTAGACATCGGCATTAGTCAGGCTTCTCCAGAGAGAGAGAACCGGTAGGAGATACACTGTGGGCAGCGTTTGAGCCAGAGGCTGGGTCTATTGTGAGAAAGTGGGTTTAGCAAGGCTGCCTATGTACTTGGAATCCGAGGTTTGGGGGTCTTGAAAGGCTGCCTGGAACTTGTAAACAAGGACACTCAGGATGTGGTTTCTGGATGGCTGAGGGGAAGGAGGAAAGCAACATGGCCTGTGAGGCTGAGGAATCATAAACAGGACAAAAGGATGGGGGTCGGCAACATTGTTTCACAATGAAGAAGTTACAACCCTTGTTGTTCTTGGGGTATAAAATAAACCCACTGCAGACTTGAAGAGTCTTATGTGTCTCCATCAGATCACAGGGAACCACCCTGTCCCAGCTTTGCTATCCGTTATGTCTGTGTGTTTTTCTTAATTCCCTGTCGCCTATCCTCTGGTTCCCTTCACCTCACATTGGTTATGGGGCAATATACGAGGGCTGTCCAGAAAAAATCCAGCCATAAGTGCTGCTATTTTTCATATTACATGGCTGGATACTTTCTGGGCATCCCTTATACACACACACATATAATTACATTATATAAATTAATATATGTTATATAATATGTACAAATTAATTTACAATTAATATATATTAAATATGTACATGTTTATTATGAGGAGTTGCCTGGTGTGATTGCAGAGGCTGAGAAGTCTCATGATCTGCCGTCTGTAAGCTGGAAACGCAGGAAGCCAGTGAGTGGTGACACTCAGCCCAAGACAGGAGGTCAAAAGAGGTGTCCCAGCCCGCAGGGAGGTAGCAGGAAGGAGCAGAGGCCCTGTTTCCTCCGCTTTTGCTTCTATTCAGGCTCTAATGGATGAATGGTGCTCCCCCGCACTGGGGTGGGCAAGCTAGTTTACTGAGCCCGCTGACTGAAATGCTAATGTCACAGACACACCCAGAAATAACGCTTCATCAGTGCAGCCGTGTCTGGTCAAGTTGACACATTAAAGTTAACCATCAGTACTTTACATCTAATTTTCCTTCTGGTTATTCTCAGAGCCTTTGATGCCTTCCGAATTGCTAATGTCTCTAAAAGAAGCTCTGTTGCAGCAACAATCCCCATACTCCAGAAGCACGCCCTCAGCCTCCCAGCACCGGCATGGTCATGCACCCCAGTGGCTCTCTAGCGTTAGCCGGACGAAGCTCTGAAACTGATTGGTTACATCATGGACAGAATTCAGGTATTGCCTGTTGGCTGCCCATTCATGAACTTCTGGGTTGCTGGGAAGCTGGACTCGATTAGGCTCATCCCATACCATGCTTGCACCTTCTAAAAACATAATTCAGATCTTGCCTCCTCTGCTCGGAGTTTCGAAGGGTTTCTCACCTCTCACAGGGTAAAGCCAGCTGTCTTACATAGTTTGCAGAGTGTTCAGGTTCTGCCCCTTACAGCTGTCCCCCTGGTTCACTTCCTTCCTGGCCCTTGAACCACAGGCGTTCTTCCACGCAAGGGCCTTTGCATGGGTCGTCCCTTCTGCGTGGTAGCTCTTCCTCCGGACACCCACGTGTCTCTTCTTCCTTCACACCTAGGCCTACCCTGACAACCCTATTTAAAATGGTTACCCCGTCCTGTCGCTGGCACTGCTCACCCTACCTACCTTGATTTCTTTTCTTCCATAGCACTTACCGAAATCTAATAAACACATATATACTTACTCCATTTCTTCATTATCTGTCTACCCCCTGTATAATGTAGACAGGACTTTTTATCTTATTTGGTTCAATGTTGTTTCTCCAAGGTCTAGACCCTATATAGAGGGTCTGGTATGTGAGAGGTATTCAATAAATACCTTTTGGGTGAATTAATTATTTTTTAAATTTATTTTTATTGTTAGACATATTGGGGTGACATCTGTTAGCAAGAATTACATGAATTTTCTTGCTGAGACAAAAAGAGGACCCCCAAGAGCTGTGATAGACCAGGGGCTGTGGTAGGCCTGGATAAATGCTTTCCACTCCATGCTTTTCTGTTCTATGGTATGCTCCATTTTGGAATAACTCGATTTAAGTTAGCCTCAGACATAGGACCAACCTTATACAAGTGTTTATTCTAGATGTTTCAATCCTGTAAATGAACTGCATGCTCCCAAGCATCTCCCCAGTGGCCTGCCAAATGCCCCAAATGGTCACTCTAGCATATTTATCCAAGTAAAGTCATTTTGCTGAGAATACCAGTAGTAAAAATGACAGGTGTCTGTCCACTGTTCACCACATGCCAAACACTGTACTAAGCACTAATGTACATTAATTTATTTCATTTCTCTGCTAACCTCATGTGAGTAAGAACTACTATTATGCCCATGATACAGTTGAGAGATGAAAAATTTGAATGTTAGAGGCAGAATGGGGCTTGTTCAGGAGTAAAGTATCCAGGGAAAAAATGGCATAGTTCACGGTTTAGAGAGGAAAGCAAGAGTGTGATGTATTGGCAGTGCTGGAAGATGTTAAAAACGGCAGAAGTGGAGAGTACATGTCAAAATATTGATGATAAAAGATTCATAGTTGTAAATATTCAGGCTCATCAGAAATTCCTACATGTATATTTTGGTTAATATTTCACAGACCTTCTGATTTTGAAGCCCATGAAATTCTTGTTTATCATATTATATCATTATTGTTATTCCTGCAACTTACAGGGAGTTTGTCAGTTATTTTCACCTCAAGTTCTAGTGTTTTCCTAGGCATTCCAGAAATCAGAAAAATATGGGCTTTGTTGACTTAGAACAATGTGTTTACTTTTTCTATATGCTCATAATTTTGTTTTTGCTGATTGTCAGAGACTTTTGTTTTAGAAACAAAAATTACATAATTCAAAGTTACTATTTTGCTTGATTCTGCTCCCAAGTCGTAAGTGTATCCTTGCCTCACAGAAGTTTACATGATACCCTAGTTTATAAGGATTACCACTCACTCTAAGATCAAGTAGGAAAGCTAATGGGGATCACTTTTACTTGATTACAACTATCTAAAATAGTAGCTAAGAATGAATTGAAAAGAAAAACCTCCAAAACTTAAGCTGGTGAAAAAATATACCATTTATGTACATAAAGCCCTTCCAGATTTTTGTCTCTGTATGGCAAAGGTATTTTTACTGTATGATATGTACTGATAATTAAGTTTACATATATTTTATTGTTATAAGTTGGCAATCTGTTTAGACAAATGGGACAAAACATAAACTATCACAGGACACATACACTGAAGTTAGAGAATTGCAGCTATGTTCATAGTAAGCTGAAAACTTAATCCTTTGTACTACTTCAGAAGATATTATCAGGGATTCAGAAAATTAAAATGATGGCAAAATTTTTATGTAAACCAGCATGAAGTCAGTTTTCAAGATTCACTTATTTATTCATTTAACAAATACTGAATGCCAGTTATGTGCCAGACACTGATACAGGCTGTTGGAGATACAGCGGTGAGAAAAACAAAGACTGCTGACATCGAGTTTACATTCCTGTGGGAACAAACAGACAATGAACAAGTCAATAAATGTAAATATACATAAAATGTCAGATGGTGATCATTTCTAAGCAAATGGTTAGGTGGAGACAGAATGACATGGGTTGAGGGTAATATCACTACAGAAGGTAAAGTTCAGGACAAAATCAGATTGCCCACCAAATGGCTAGCTAGGCAGCTGACAGAGTATGGTGCAGTGTTCGGCCACTTACTACATTTCTGGTGTTCTCTGTTCTGTTTTCATCTAAAACTCAATGTGTGATTCTGGGTGCACAATATTTTTGAGCCCCAATTTATCCATTGTAACAGGAGAGGGCTATAAAAGTGAGCCTTTGACTTTGTCTCTGGATGTGCACTTCCGGCTCTGTTCAAAATGAGATGAACGCTTAGTGGTAAACAGGCAAAGCACTCAGTACCCCGAGCACTTAGTTGAGAAGTATGGAGGGAGGAAAGACTAAAAGGGAATATGATAGTCATTAGGGTTGTCAATAAATACAGTATTTTAGTTCTCTTTCCCGGGGCTGAGTAATGGTCCCTGAAGATAGCAGGTTTTAATCCCTGGAACCTGTAAATGTTACCTTATTTGGAAAAAGAGTCTTTGCAGATGAGATTAAATAAAAAGTATTGGGTTGGGGAAATTATCTGTGTAGGCCTAAATGGAGCCACATATATAATCATAAGAGGGGCAAAGGGAGATTTGACCCAGAAAGAGGTGAGACATAAGCTAAGGAATGTTGGCAGCCACCAGAAGTATGAAAGATGCAAGAAACAAATTCTTCCTTAGTCCCCTAGGGGAGTGTGGCCTTGCTGACACCTTGGTTTCAGACTAGTGATATTGATTTTGGCTCTTGACCTCCAGAACCATAGGGAAATAAATCCGTATTATTTTCAGCCACCAAGTTTGGAGTAATTTGTTACAGCACCCTCAGAAAATGAATACAGTAGGGTTGCCCTTCACTTCCCTGTCCACTTGAAGTTAGATGTGGCCACGTGGCTCTGTGGACTGACGACACTCAGTGAGTGGAGATGAGGTGTGTCTTTAAGGGTCAGCACAGGCTTTACCATGTTCTCGTTTCCATCTGGTGATGGGCACATTTAGAGTTGTGGCTGCCTTGTTAGCCTGGGTCTCTGAATCACCATGTTGAGCAGAGCTCCCCTGCTGACTCATAAAGGACCTAAATGTGATTAAAAAATTAACCTGTCTTGTTTAACGCTCCTGAGATTTGGGGATTGTTCTGCTAGCCTCTCCTGACTAGAGGCAAGGAGACTAGATGCTACGAAACAACCCTAGTATCACTCTCTTTGTCATACCATTTGCTCTTCAGTGGTCATTGGAGACCCTGAAGCCTCCTTCTCCAGCATCCCACAGAGCCAGGGCAGTCTCAAACCATGGACGGTCATACCTTGGTACACAACTGCTTTGACACATTTTGATGTGAAAATTTTGTCCCAGTACTCATCCTTTGTTTGGTACTCGATGCACAAGCTAGAACTTGGTGTAGATTGCCTTGCGACTTACTACCTTTTCCACCTGAAACAAGGGGTCACACATTAGTCACACAGTAGCTCTTGCCCTGCGCACATCCCTTTGGGGTCTTCTCTTAGCTTCTGTGGTCATTTGTGTGTTTTGGTTTGGGAATGCATTAAATTTATTTACATTATTTCTTCTGGGAAAAACTTGTTTGGTACAAGTTGAGTTTGGTACTCACTGCGCTTCCTGGAACCGATGAACGACGAGCACTGATGTACCACTGTACTCTAGGTCGCTGGTATGCCATGTGATGGCGATATACATCCCACACATATTCTGTAGTTGAACAGGGAGAGAAATGCTGGCCTATGTAAGGAGAAACAGTTTCCTTCACTGTGAGGAACTCAGTGGCTTTTACATGCTAATGTGCTGTGTGAGTCTCTAGGATGAAGCTGTGATGTTGTTATGGAATGAATATTTGCTTTTCCCCAAAATTCATATGATGAAACCCTAATCCCCAATGTGATGGTATTTGGAGGTGGGTCTTTTGGGAGGTAATTAAGTCCTGAGGGAGGAGTTCTCAAGAAAAGTGTCCTTATAAGAAGAACCACGAGAAATCCCCACCCTCCACATGAAGACATAAAGAGAAGAAGGCCATCTGCAAACCAGGAAGAGGGTTCTCACCAGAATGAAACCACGTTGGCACCCTGATCGCAGACTTTCAGTCTTCAAAACTGTGAGAAAAAAGATTTCTGTTGTGTAAGCCATTGGGCAATGCTATTTTTGTTATAGCAGTCTGAATTGACTGGGACAAGTACACAGTTTTATAGCCATTTTTGGCAGGACCAGGCATTGCCTTGGCCCATGACACCCCCTGTGCCAGTTGTTAATGCACTGCCGTCACTCATCCAACTAACCAAGAGGCAGCCGAGTGCAGGTGCCTCTTCCTGTTCAATATGTAATGGACCATATTAAGTCATTAGAGAGGTAGTTTACTACTTTACCTGACAAATTGCATGTAAATTTTACCTGACAAATGAGGAAGGCAGGCATTAGGCACAGTGATGGGGAGATTTATTTGAATTTTTCTTATTCCTTGTACTCACCCTCTTGGGCCTGCTCACAAGCCTGACTAACTGCAGGATGTGACCAAGGGCTTGAACTTGGGAGACCTGCTCTCAGATTTTACTTGTTTGATTTTGGATGGAATTCACTTCTCGGTTTTCCCAGATATTTTTCCATCTCTTCAATGGTTTAGATCCCAACCCTGGAGTTCTTGGAGCTCACAGGCACTAAGAAAAAGCTTTTTATTAGCTATAGTCCTTGGAAAGACTTAAAGTGTTCTTTTAACATTCAAGACCATGTGAATCTTTATGAGAAAAGTAAAGTTTGCCAAAATGAAGAATCAGCATGAGACTTAAAGTGACCTGACTAATAAAAAAATAAATATGTAACAATAAAAAGTGACTTGATTGGTCCCACACTTAGTGGAGTCTGGAAAAGATCTCAGTTATGATGCTGTTGAGTACCTGCTATAATCTCAAAAATGGGCCCCAGCTCTGCACCACTGCCTGAACCCACTTGCTTTTCCACGTAACTTTATAGAGCCCTCCCACTCTGGATGGGTCATTCTGGCTTACCCTTTCGCTCTGAACTCAGCCACGTGGCTCATTTTGGGTCAGTCATATACCAGCTCTCTGGAAAAAAAAGGACCTGATTTGTAGTGCTTGGTGATTTTTAGAATGTTAGTCTACTAGTGATATGATCTGACTCACAAAGTTTCTGAATATTTAAAAACCAGTTTTTGTAAGCCAGAGGAGCCAGTTTCAGCCAACAGCTGCTCTGGGCCAATAGGATGTTAGCAAATATAATGCAAATAGAAGTTTAAAAAGCACTCATGAGATTGGGCTTGCTCATTCTTGCTCCTCTGCCATTGGCATGAGAGGTGCCTGGACAAGCCTTTTGAAAAATGAAAGCCATGTGGAGAAGAGAGCCCCAGTTGTCCCAGCCAACAGTCAGCTGACCCTCAACTGACCTCAGCACAAGTAATAAAAAAACTGTTATATGTCACTGAGGTGGTAGTTATTTGTTACACAGCATTATTGTAGTTGTAGATAACAGATACAGTGATTAAAAGCAGTAATTCATGTAGGAAAGACATTCCTTTACTGTTCTTGCCTTTTGACTGCACCCTATTCAGGATGGGCATCTGACAGCATCAAAGAATAATAACCTACGCTCTTTCCTCTCCCCTACTGAAGGTAGAATCTTTAGGTAGAATGGCAAAGGGTTTTCCTCCCTTAGAAAGTCCTTTGAAAACTCTCCTCCTGCAGGGGTGTTTTGGGTGGTAAAGTTTGGGGCTTGCCTGGGGTGTGCTTTTGTTTTGGAGGAACTTTTAGAGAATTCTGTTTTCCAGAAAGAGGCCTCAGAAAAAAGGAGGCAGCAATAAGCTGCTTACAGCTTTCTGTTATCAAGTTTTAACATAATGGCCCTTAAAGAATGCCCTTCAGACATTCCAGGCAGAGCAAACAGCAAATGTAAAATCTTTAAGGAGGACGTTTAAAAACTCGTGTGTGCCCAGCTCAGCTAATGAAAAACATTCTTGGTATGTACTGATTACCTGGGGTAGAGAGAAGCACACACCTAGGGTATATATTTGGTATATATGAGTCTTCCCTTCTGATGGTGCAGGCAGGTAGGCTGGTTTTGGGTTGTTATGTATAGGCCCATAACCCTCAGACCTTAGGGCACATTTCACTGTGCTCTGTCAAGTTTCTACTGTCAGTATCTGCATTCTCATGCCTGAGGGCTTTTCTCTAGAGTCTAGCAAGACTAGTTCATCCATGCATATTCCAGGCCACAGGAGCAGCCCTCAACTAATGACTCTAGGGAATTGCTGTATAAATACCCAGCTGCGTCTCACGTTCAGTTGGGATAACTATGAGGTGTCCATTTTGCATAATTTCTCCAAGTTTTCTGGTGAGATTAAGCTTTTGGAGCCATAGTGGTAGATGGCTTGATAATGTACCCTTTATTAGTTGCCTCCCTTTTCCTTTGTTCCATATTTCTACCCACGTTCCCTGCACCCCTTAAATAAATTACTTGTACTTGAATCTCTGTCTCAGGATCTGTGGGCAAACTCCAACTAAGACTGTTATAATGAAAGCACATTCAAATTGTAATAAGTAGTAAAAAATGTAGCCAACAGGCACAGAACAGGTTTACCATCAGTTCTGTAGTTCTACCCTTGGCAGTCCAGCTAACACCATGCATGGGAGGCTCGGGCAGATGCAGAACTACAGCCTTGTTCTTGGTCAGCTCGCAGAGCATCCATCCCCAAAGTGGAGGGATCTGGGACAACCTGGCTAGACCTTGAGCTGAGCACTGAATGGATGATGCCAACCAGATCTTTATACGTTGTTTGTTTCAAGGCAGTGGAGTCTTTACAATATTTCTAACTACTCATGTGTATTGAAGGTCTCTTATTTTAGCAATAATGATCTAATATCTCTTTTAGTAATTGGTTATTGGAGGACAATATTTTAAATAACCAAGACTTAAGGTATTGATTTTTGATCAGGATCCCTCATATTCTAGTTAACCATCTTACCTGTGGTATTGAGATTTGGTATAGGAATTTTAAATGCTGTTTATAAGGTATTGATTAGAATTAACTTGTACACACACATGCACACATACATACTCTGTCTCTCATATATACATACATACATACATTCATGTATAGGGTTGTTACACTAAGCTTTCCTCCACCCCAGAGTGTAATAGTAGAAATGACCTTATGTGTTCAAGCAGTAGGATGTATATACTTGGCAGTGAGACCCAGAGAAACTTGCCTTTGTAAAGTGCCTGAGACATAAGGTAGTCAGTTGCATCAATCCATGTAGGTACTGCCTCGTGCCAGGGATTGTTTTAGGTTTTATGAATATGGCAGTGAATGCAGTAGGTAAAACCCCTGCCCTATGGAGTATACAACTTGTGTGGGATGCAGGCAATATATAACAAATGACTACGCATTATTATAGTTGGTAACAAGTGGCACTGAGAAAATTAAGCAGGACAAAGAGAATAGGAAATCCTGGTGCAAGATGGGGAGGGTGAGTGGAGGGCCCTTGCCATTTTAGACTGGAAAGTCCTCACTGATAAGCTGACACGTGAGAAAAGATCTGAAGGAAGTGTGAGGATCTGGGGAAAAGAATTCTAGAAAGAAGGGACAATTAGGGCAAAGACCTCGAGACAGGAGTGTGCTCTGCAAGTTCCAGGAGCAATACAGAACCCAGTGTGGTTGGGAGTGGGTTACAAGGGGCAGCGTTGCAGTCATGTATTCAGGCAGAGCAGAAACTGGTGGTGACTTCAGTGGCTTCCACTTTGGTAAAATGGATGCCAGAGGAGGCATGGAGTACAGGAGTCCCCAAATCTGGTTGTGAATTTTTATTGTTTTCTATTACTAGAATGACCTGCTAGCAAATGACAGGGCCAGAATTAGAGTCTGGATCTGTTCCACTTCCAAGTCCATGCTTTGGCATTCCACTGTGCTCTCCTGTTACCTGTCCTGTCCGTGTCTCAAGGTCTTTGTGGTATAAAAGGAGTCCTAATATCTAAGAACTTAGAATGGAAGACAAAGAATCTGAAATACTAGTGACACCCCCGTCCCCAGCCCCAGCTCTGCAGCATTTGCCGACCTGTGCCTTTTCTCAGCCCCTCAGTCCTCCCTCCTGGTCCTCTCGTTTAGCCTCACTTATAAGGAGAACTTAGAAACAGTTGCACTTCCCAAAAAGCAAAGAAGTTATCCTTATAAGAGGTTTGGAACGTTTCTTTTGACTTCCTTCACCTTCTTGGGGGCTCAGAAGACTATCTGGATGAAGAATATCTGATTTCTCAAAGGTAAAACGCTAATGATATTTGGCCCAAATAACCTTTCCTGCCCTTTCTGCCCTTTCCGCTTTCACTGAACTCATCATACGGGGACACCATTTACATAAGAAGTGGATCTGTAATAAATTTCCCCATAAATTCCTTCCAGCAGCATGCAAACCTTTTTAGTTCCACGGTGTGTGCTCATATAATGATCCTCCACCTGGCTCTGGACCTTTTTATGTGGGAACATTAAACTAATTTCACTTGGAATGTGGGATGGCTTCTCAAGATGGCACACCTGATTCTAAAGTGCAGATCACAAGGCTCCTTGGGAAGATGGATGGATCCCTGGAGGCTCTTTAGGCTCTCTCTTGCCTTCAAAACTTCTTTCAGAGTCCAGCTCATCTCTGACAACCTTCTGCTTCACATTTGATATCCCTGTGACAGCCACCAAATGATTGGGTAGGGTCAGGAAGTCAACGGACTTTCTCATATGCTTCTGCCATCACTCCGTGCCTGGGTGGGGGTGGGAGCCAGCAAGGTGTCTTGGGCCTCTCTGTAAGGGTGTGGGAGTGATTAGGATACAGCTAGGAGTAAAAGATCAGTTGGCATGCTTCACCAGGCACAGGTTAAGTGGCACATCCTGTGAGTGGCTTTCGTCTGGTTGCAGCAAAAACTCAGTAGAATGATGATCTCCCCACTATATGACATGAGGATATGCCTTCCTTCTGGAAAGCTGATTCTTCCTAGCAGTGTATAGAATGGTGCTCCTGGGAGACCTAACAGGGACTAATTCCTAGGGGTGCTGTGATGATATGCATTAAGGTATTTCATCTGTCAGCTACCAAGTGCCACCCTATACAGAAGCCAAGAATGAGTCTAGGGGAAGCTTGGCATGAAAGGTCTAGCTTAATGAAAAGGATCTAAGGAAACATAAAAGTATTATGTTTGCAACTGGAGGAAAAGCTAATCCAGGATCGTGTGGTGTTTGTTGCCTAAATGCTAACTCCTGCTGTGTTCTTAACTCTCAGAAACCTCAGCCGCATTGAAATCTCCTGCTTATTCTTTGTGCAGTGTTTCAGCTTAAAAGCAAAGCCACGTTATCCTGCTTGATATAGCTGGTATGGTTGCTGGGTTAGGAGTGTGTAGTCAGGAGGCCCTGGCGTGAAAGAGATTGTAAACGAACAGATGAATAGAGCAATCAAAGGGCCATCCAATCAGATCTATGCAGAGTAGAACTTCATGCAGCCCCAGACACAAAAATAGATTGTTCTGTGATGTATCAGAGTCACTTATCCGAGATGCTCATGTAGCCTGACCCACCAGTGTTGCTCTCAAGGCTGACTTCAGCTCCATTTTTTTTCACAGGCATCAGTCAAACAGTTCATGGAATGGGATTCCAACCTTGAGTATTGCCATAATTTGCCTCTTACTTACTGTTTTTCACTTATAAGTATTTTTATGTTTAGGCATTGATCAAAGATTTTGCAATTATTATTATGGTCATTTGCCAAGCAGTGGCCCTCAATCTAGGGTGATTGGAGACATTTTGCTTGTCACAACTACAGAGGGCAGAGATGATACCAGCATCTATTGGCAAAGGTCAGGAATGCTGCTACACTTTCTACAATGCTCAGGACAGCTCCTGCAAAGAATTACTTGCCCTAAATATTAATAGTGCCTAGGTTGAGAAACCCTGATTTAGAGTGATACTGTTGGCAATTTTTGTTTCAGAAAATGAAGTCCCAAATTGTAACTGCCTTAAGCCAGGTCCCTATCACTTCTGAAGCAGGCTGTGTGCATAGTTTTTCATTTTCAGTGACCTCATCACATCACACTTAGGTTTAAAAAAATTTTAATGGCATTATGTCCCTTATTGATGTGTGGTCCAGATTCCTTAGCATGGCGAACTGAGTGACTTCCTCTCAAATCTCCACACCCAATTCAGCATCAAGATCAGCCAGTACTACCTATTGTATGTATCTCCATCCATTTGCCATCACTTTAGCTAGGCAGCGCTCTCCCATCATGGGAAAGAACAAGGCTTTGAAATAAACATTGACGGGGACATCCTGGTTCCACTATTTTCTAGCTCTTCGACTTTGGGCAAGCCCTGTAACCTCTCTAAGTCTATGTTCTTATTCATGATGTGAAGATAGTTGTAAAACCGCACAGGATTGTGTGGGATAATGCCTCATGTGTGACTACTTGTTCAACTGCTAGTCTGTATTTATTTATTTATTTATTTATTTATTTATTTATTTATTTATTGAGTTCTCTTTCCATCACCTTATATTTAGCTAGTCTTTTTAAGCCCCAACTATTGCAACAATTTCCTAACTGAACCTTCTGCCTCTTTCCTTAGGATAATTTAGGAGACGGGTATGTGTACTTTCTTCATGAAGACAAATTGAGAGAAACTTGAAAAAATATTGTTGAAAATTTTTGGTTTTCATTCAAAAGTTTCAAGGTAAATTATATGGATTCTTCCAGGTTGGGTTAATTGCTTTATGTAACTAAAAAAAGGCAGGAGAAAACTGTTGAGTGCTTTTAGCCACTAATAAGTTAACGACTGGAAGTTTGAAAAAAGTAATAGAAAGTGGCTTTTTAATTAGATCACAGACTTTATTACCAAGCTCGGGTAGCTCTGTGTGGCCCCAGGGTCCAGGACCCTCACTCCTAATCTAGTCCATCCATCACATTGCTGACTTGGACATGGATCCTAGTGCGTACCACAGAAACCATTCACGGTTCTCTAGTTTCAGTGTTGTGTCCAGTGCCTCTGCCACTCAGGCCCACCTGATATTTCTAGTTTTCTCCCACTTTGTCCTTTTATTGACCTGGCCAAGTACACAGGACCATTTCTCAAGCACACATGTGCTACATGTATGTGTCATTGCTTACTTACGCTCTTCTGTCAGTCTAGAAAGGTGCCAAACTTCCATCCTTACCTGTATAAATCCTACCCTTCATGTTATGAAATCTTCCTTTAATTCCATCAATCAGATAGGATCACACAGTCCTCCATGCTTCCTTTGCAATTTTGGTTGTATTTTTGTTAAGACATTGATTTAATTCTCCCAAGAATTACAAAGAGCTCTTTATTCTTGCATTAGTGGTAATCTATGTCAAATCAGGATTGTGTCTTACTCTTCTTGTCTGTCGTCCACATTTGCCACAGTGCTTTGAAAATAGTACATGTTCAACCATTGCTCTTTAGTGTTTTACCAATGGAAAAAAATTCACATTTTTATTAAGTTATACCTTCCTTAGTATCATCATTAGGATGAATTGAACTAATGTATATGCATATTAAGACATTTTCTAACTTCACAGTATTTTTCAAATAGCATTTATTGCTCTAATTATTGCACAATGGTAGAGCACAGATATTTTTGTCACACACACTTAATTGAATATGAATCCACCAATTCCTAGATGTCATATTGCCAGACTTAAAAGCTTTCAGAGCAAGCTACTTTACCCTCTTTACCTCAGTTTTTCTCCTCTCATTTCTATAATGTAGTCTTTATGAAGATTTAAGTAAATGAGATAGTATCTGTAATTTTTTTAACCTAGTACCTAGCACATTGGAAGTGCTCAATGCTAACTGTCATTATGACAAAAAAAATATATATGAAAACATTTTTAAAAATATAAATCATTTTTTTGTCAAGTAATGACAAAAAGCAGAGAAACATATTATCTCTCCCCTGTGTTCATGTCTCTAATGAAAGACTAACATTTTGGCAGCAAACAAACTGTTGTCTTAGAACAGTTCCCAATATAGAATTGGACAGTTTTCTTTTGAACTTTGGCCGTGTGTGCCTGGGCTTCCCCTTCAGCTTAGTATCAGAAAACCTGCCCTCCTTGTAGGCTGAAGAGTGCACACTCTGCTAAAATAGTAGTAGGGTGTTTCAGAATTTGGCTGACAGTAAAGACAGATGCTATGTAAGGTTGAGTGAAGAAACATGATCTCTATTTGGCATTTTTTTATTACATCAATTTTTGTTTTTACAAAAGAAATATGTGTTCATCTTTAGTTACCATGGAATTATCACTTGCCACTTACTGTCTGTTCCATTAAATGTATATTGTCTTTATACTTAAATTAACTCCTTCTTTGAAGTTTTCCTTTTATGTTTCCAACATTTGTGGATTTTATGATCTCAGGGCATGGACTATTTCTTCTACTACTTTTTATCTCTCATAGAGAAGCCATTAATTAATGGATTCATGTAAATTCCTGAAAAAATTGTTAACAATTAAAAGCGTTTTTCTATTATAGTTACAAATATGGGAATAAGTGAGGTTCATAAATCCAGACACCCCTTAGCAGAGGCCAGACAGAAATCCTAAGTGGGTGAGTCAGGCTAGAGCTGCATGAAGGGCAAAAGTATAGGCTCTGTTCAAGGGTAGAACACTACCAGCCAGAGCTGGTCATTGTCATGCGCAAATGCAAGCCACAGTCACCATACTTTCTGACTATTCAAGGAAAAGAAGAAACCAAGAAATCTGAGTCATAGTTCTGATTCTTAAATGTTGATGACTACTTAAATAATTTTTAGAATGCTTGTGTGGACCAAACAAGATATATTGGTTGGCTACCCTGGGCCTCCATTTCATGATCTGTGGTGTGTGCAGTCATACATCAACTCAATTCCCAACTTAATATGCAAATTAAAAATCTTAAGCAGAGCAAAGGAATGACTAGTTCCTAATGGAACACAAAATTAAAAGTATCTTACCAAGTAATATTCTTAGACCATTGGAACTAGCAAAATACTCAGGAAAGACATTTAGTATATTAGTAGGGTTGTCTCTGTTAATGTCTCAAATACTTTAATATGGATAATAATGATTATAATGAGTAACCCTAACTGCTGGATATTCTTTGAAAGTTCTTTTTTTTAACTCATTGTGGCTTATGAGCTGTCTTCTCTAAATATTTCAATGCATGATCAGGTTATTAGATGGTAGAGCCATCTAGTGAACTGAAAATAAAGCAAAATGCTTGTAATCATTAGTAAACAGGAATACTTCCATTGCCTGAGGCTGGATTACATTTTACTCTGAGGTAGATCATTCTCGTTGCTTACTCAAGATTCATGTTTCCATTCTTCCTTAGCACCAGAATCTGAACAAAAACTTAACAAAAGAAACAATGTACTTCAATTCTTGCCCCCAGAGTGGCCATGTGACTTGCTTCTGGCCATGTGATTTACTTCTGGCCAATGAGAAGTCAAAAGAATTTGCTAGATAACAATTTACAAGTGGTTTTTAGAAGAGTCACTCTTTGCTTCTCACCTTCTCTGTTTTCTCTACCTGGAATATGTACATAATACTGACATAATATTTTTATCCATTTGTTTCTGAATGGAAACATGAATCTTGAGTAAGCAAAAGTATCCTCTCTGATACTTTTCCCCTACATTGTTTGGCTACATCTTGATTTGTCTTTTCTTGTGGCTCTGTTTTTGGAATATTACTTTCCATAGGGAAAAAGCAAAGTTTTAAGTTTTACTTATAGAATGGTTGATTACAATTTGATTATTATTATTGGTAAATAATAATGATAAACATAGAGTTCTGTGACTTTATACAAAGATGGCCTCCTTCCTTAGTACTGATCAAGATTGTATCCCACATACCCAGAATTATGTTTGATTCAATATCATATCATTACTATAAAAAAAAGAACCAAAAAATACATGATGTGCTTATGATGGCATTAGTACATTATGAAATTTGTTCCTGAAAGGAGAGAATTTCCATTTTGATGCTGTCAATAAGAACGTAATCCCTTATTCTTCTACCTACAATTTTATTCATTTGGTGATTGACAGAATACTCTATAAGCCAACGTCTGGAAGTGGACATTTCAAATCTTGTCTCTTCTTCACTCTCGAATTCATTCAGTGCTGAGAACTACACAGGACACATTTGTATTGTGACATCACCTTTGTCCCAGCATCTTTGTGTCAGAATGTTGGGTGAGTTGGCATTTTGGTCTGTAAGAGAATTCCTGGCAGTTGCACTTGTATCAGGATGGTTAGCAATAACTTAACTAGACACAGAAGTGACTGTAAACCATGTAAGTATATCTTCCTCAACCTAAACAACATCTATGCCCATCTCAAATTTCCTTTTATCAGATCCCCAAAATGTCTGTGATCACTTGGAAGCCACTCTTTCCCTAAGGGACATGATCAGAGAAGTAGCTAGATTGGATACAGCAGCCTAAACAGGTTATAGTTAACATATTGTGCTTTTGCATATTTTACAATGTCTTATGGACTCCTCCTAGGGGCTTAGAGCTTAAGCTCTAGTAGCTTTTAGATAAATTTGCCTCTGCTTAAAGCTTGAACTGACAATATACACATTTGCCTTTTACGAGAAGTGACTTAATTACTATCAGTGGGGAAATAAATTTCTGTCCTATTTTGCTCTCATGGACACCTGGGGGTAGAGTAACAGGAAAAATTCAATTTTCAAAGCATTTTTCAGTTCTTATGCCACTAAAAGGTAGGTTTGGAGGTGAAGATCTATATTTTAGCTGAATACATGTATGTATATATATATATATATATATATATATATATATATATATATATGTGTGTGTGTGTGTGTGTGTGTGTGTGTGTGTGTGTGTGTGTATGCTGTCCAGAAAGTATCCAGCCATGTAATATGAAAAATAGAGGCATTTATGGCTGGATGTTTTCCAGATAGATCTTGTATATATGAGAATGAGTATAAAATAAAATAAATAAATTACACAATAAAGGAAAGATAATTGAGTTTGAAGAAAGGAAGCATTTCCATTAACTATCACTATAGAACAAACCATCTCAAACATAGTAGCTTAAAAGAAAATCTATCATTTATTCTCTCTCATGGTTCTATGGGCTGACTGAGCTCTGCTGGGAAGTTCTTCTGTTCCATGTGATGTCAGCTGGGGTTGCGTCATCTGGAGACTTGACTACCCTGGTTCATCCAAGTTCCTTCATTCCTGTGGTTTGCAGTTGGTGCTACCAGCTGCAAGTTCAGCTGGGTCTGTTGGCCACAGTGCCTTGGTCTTGCTCCATGTGTCTGATCAATATTATATGAGCTTCTTACATGATGGTCCAAAGAGGCTCTAGGAGAGAGTTAGAATAAAAGTGGAAATCATAAATTGTTTAGGGCCCTGCTTTAGAAAGTTATACAGCATCACTTCTAAAATATCATATGGATCAAAAGAAGTCACAATCTAACCTACATTTATAGGGAGGAGAAACAGACCCCACTTCCCGTGGGGGTGAGTGGCAAAGAATGTGTGGCTACCACAGGAGGTAAGGATATCCAATGTTTTGCATTTTTATGGGGTTGTCACTTGACATCTGAATTATAAGAACAGAAATGAACAAAGACAGGGAGACAATGACTGACACATAGCAGATGTTTTAAATAGTTTATTGACTTAAACTTTATGAGTCCAGGTTTTTCAGTGTATGACTTTTAATATATGTGATCTTACGTTTTAGATTCTCCAAAATGTTTATACAGTTGACTCTTGGACAACATGGGTTTGAATTGTACAAGTCCACTTATATGTGGTCTTAACTTGCCTAGCTCTCTGCTATTTGGGTTTCATGAAATTACTTAGGGCCCTGCTGATTTCTTTTCCACTTTTCTTTGCTTAATAGGTATTTTTGGGCAGAGACAGGAGAGATGGACTCTTAAGGTTGATGTTTCCTCTAGCTCGTAGCCTCAAAAATATTGTTCCCAGTCTGACCCAATCTGTCAGTGGGTGTGATTTCCCCAACCAGAGCATGTATTTGTCTCACATCACAATTAAGAGTAGGGGAAACCAATTTGCAAAACAAAACAAAACAAAAGTTTGGAAGATGGAAGGGGAATAAGAGACTTGTTTGTCCACATGAGGTATTAGTTTGAGTGCAAGAGGAAGCTATTAGAACCATAAAGATGAGGTGGGAATAAAAACCCTTGATGAATGCACAACTCACCTGGGATTAAAACTCAAGGCCATCCTGGAACCTGATATAACCATTTATGTTGTAAAGCCTTGTCAATGTATCACAGGTGCACACCACATGACCAGGTGGGGAAAAAATAGGTGAAGCCAACTGGGAAGAGATGTGGCAGTTTCATCTTCAAAATACATGCATCCCAAGGTGTGAATGTGCATCTGGTTTCTGTTTCAGAACTTTTTACTAGTAGTTTTACCAAAAACGGGGCAGACAATTCCATGAGTTAGGGGACCACATGTTAACAAGGGGCTAGGAGGAACATAATGTGGCTAAGGGACCCAGAAGAGCTGCTGGGGACCAAGAGGATGAAATTAAGGGATCTGGGAGGAGGTGTTTAGACTTAAGGTTGGGCCACCTAAATAGTCATATGCTGCTTGGCATTGCTAAATCTTTAGGGAGTTTAAAGAATTTTGAAGACGTGGAAAAAAATTGTTTTGAGAATGATTGTATTTTGGACAGAGCAAAAATGCTTTTCTGATGTGGAACAGATGAAAAACCATTGAATTCTAGAACTGGAAGGAATTTTGTAGTCATACAGTCCAACTCTCCATTGACAGGTGAATCTCTAAAGACCTCATGTATGAAATTGGACCTGCCCAAGGTTATAGAGCTTGTTTTAGAGGCAGCTTAGAGCCCTATATTCCCGCCCCCTGTGCAGAGATATTTTTCTTAAAGGTATGCTGCTCTGTAGATCACCAGCCATGTGAATGTGTTAAAACCCTTCTGGTCCCAAGTTCCTGGGCCAATTTTCTGCCCCTGATGACCAATGACATTGCATTTTTCCAGTGGCCTTTGTTGAAATTCACATTTAATTCACATTTGGGAACTTTTTTATTATTTTTAAGTAATGTGATGCCATGGTTTTAGTGGTGCTGGAGGCCTTTTTTAATTGTTTGGCAACATGGGAATATATTGGTTTTCCTCTAGAAAGCCACTGTCTCCACTTTTATAAAGCAGTGTCTGGAACCCTCCTACATGCACTACAAACACTTTTCACCAGACCAGCTATGGGACTACCCCGGAGCTCTTCATTTTGTTCATTCATATGTATGTATGTATGTATGTATGTATGTATGTACAAGATCTGACAATTAAGTTCACGAACTTGCTACCATTCGCTTACGTTGGCAGCACTGTACAAACAACTCAGTAAGGTTTCACAATCTTGGTATATCTGTGTCTCACAGCTGTGTTTGTGTTGATGTGTGGCAGTATCTTGCTGAGTGGTGTTCAATTATTGTTGGGTGTTTTTGTGTGCCATCAAGAGAATGTCGGAGCTTGAGTTAGAGCGATGAACAAACATTAAATATCTGTTAAACTTAGCAAGAGTAGAAGTGAAATCAGGGACATGTTAGTCTAAGTTTATGAGGATAATGCCATGAAGAAAATGGCAGTGTACAAATGGATTAAATGTTTTTCTGAGAGGAGAGAAAGCATCATTGATGAAGAGAGATTAAGGCAGCTAGTAATGAGCATAACAGATGAAAACATTGTAAAAATTCATTGAATTGTGTATCAAAATAATTGAATAACTGTGAGAAGCATAGCAGACCAAGTAAACATTGATAGAGAAACAGGAACATCAGAACTGAAAATCTCAGCATGAGAAAGGTGTGTGCAAAAATGGTCCTGAAGGAGTTTACCAATAAACAAAAGCAAAGGAGAGTCTAAGTTTGCCAAGACCTTTTGGGCTGTCTTATCACTGGTGGTGAAACATGGGTATACCAATACAACCCTGAAACAAAGTGTCAAAGTGCACAATGGAAGTCAGTCAATTCTCCACAACCAAAAAAGTTCCGTCAGTCCAAATCAAGAGTCAAAACAAGTTGCTAATCTTTTTAGATATCAGAGGGATTGCTCATTATGAATTTGTACCACCTGGACTAACAGTCAACCAACTTTACTATTTGGAAGTGTTGAAAAGACTGCATGAAAAAGTTAAACAAAAATGACCTGAACTTCTTGCCTACAACTCATAACTCAGCATTATGACAATATACCAGCTCACATGACACGGTCTGTGAGGGAGTTTTTAGCCTAAACAAATAACTGTGCTGAGACACCTTTTATATTCACCTGACCTGGCCTTCAGTGACATTTTTCTTTACCCAAAGATAAAGGAAATATTGAAAGGAAGCCATTTTGAGGCACATTTGAGGACAATAAGAGTTATATGACAACATCTCTGATGGCCATTCCAGAAAAAGTGTTCCAAAATTGCTTTGAAGGATACACGAGGCACTGGCATTGGCGCATAGCTTCCCAAGGGGAGTACTTTGAAGGTGACTGTAGTGATATGCAGCAATGAAGTATGTAGCACTGTCTCTAGGATGAATTCGTGAACTTATTTGTCAGACCTCGTATGTAGGTATGTGTTTGTGCATTGAGGAAGGCTCTGTTGAGGACCTATTTTAGGCACAGGACCATGATTGATGCTGTAGGGATGACATATGAAATGAACATGAACCCAGAACTTATGAAACAGATTGTGGGTTTGAAAGTGTAACACTACTTTTTAAGAAAAAAGTATATAAAATGTTTAGCCAAAGGGATAAGAGGAATTTGGTTTTAGAGTTGAGACTTTGGATCTAGGCCTCAGAAGCTGAGCAGACTGTGACTGTGGAGAAGCACTTGGATGAGGAGGCTGCAGTGCACATAGGCACCTGGAGGAGCCACAGTCTCAGGGGAGAAGATGATGGGGCTGTCCTTGTTGCTGCCACCACCCCGTTGGCAGTTCTCCCAATTCTTTCACTGAAAGGAGAATAATTTTTCAAATTTCCCTTTCCTTTTCTTTTTTTCTATCTCTGGCATTTTTACTAGACATTACTAAAAAAGAAATTGGGAAACAAATTAACTAGCTGTTTTTTTAATCCTGACCATCACATTATTGTTTGAATCTTTAAGAGTCCTTTAACAAAAACAACTAAAAAATAAAGGAAAAAGAAAAAAGAAAATGAACAAGTAAAGCATAAATGTCAAAATAGATTTGCCCCTCAAAATCATCTACTATTGCAGACTCGGAAGCTTTCCTTGTTTTGCTTTGCTTCATTCTCCTTGAAACTCCCACTGTATGCTCTTTGAGCACCTAGCAAACTTGATGACATACAACTGCCCTCTGAATGAAGAGGCTTCTGGGAGCTCCTTCTGTATATGGCCCCAGTGGGTTTAAAAGGGCTGCTGTGCTTGTCCTGGAAGGATACCCAATTGAAACCTGCAGTGACATGTTGAGGAGTGGTGGGCCTGGATGTGTGCGTTTGGCATCATTGAGCTGACATGAGCATCTGTCAGGCCTGCTTTTTTATGGCTCCCTCTAGACAGCTTGAAAGAGATGAAAAGGTTTATTGGATCTGAGGAAGAAAGTGGTCAGGAAAGAGTGTGAGGAGAGTGAGGCTCTTGCAGAGCTCAGGTTCCTCTCTGTTGTCTCAGAACACATCGATTTTTGCTGGTTAAGTGAGATGTGTGCTTTGCATTCTCATTCTGCCCCCTCACACCTCTCTTCTTTCCCCCTCTCTCCTTTGATGGGAGCCATCTTGGTGCATTTGCTTTGGAAACTATTCTTTCCGAGTTTCTTTTGGGAAACTTGAAGTCAGCCTGAGAGCCACCATTTTGGTATTTTAAATGGGACAGTTTTCTCAGCTGTATGTTTTTGGAATTCTTTCTGGAAGGTGTAAGAGGGATAAAAAATGCTATTGCCATCTTTGTGCAAGCCCTCTTACCCTTTTCTTAGAACTCTGTGAAGCGTTTTGCTTCTCTTCTGCTATAGGTGCTAGCTTTTTGGGCTCTGTGATCTGTGACCTCTTTTGATGATCATTTTAACTGAATTTTACATATCTAACCACTGGATCCCTACCTGCCATCTCAGTTTTATTCTGGCTCCAGAAGCAACCCAATCATTGGTTGGAGCAATTTGAAGAACAGTGGTTTATCTCACATTTTTCAAAATAATATCTTTGGACTACCACTTGAGATCTGATTCTGTGACTTTGTTCATTCATTAATTTAACAAATATATACTGTCTACTTATATAAGTATATATAAGTCTCAGGCATTTGCCTTAGTATCTAGGAATATGGTTGAAATCCAGAGTGATATCCTTGAGTAGGTGAGAGGGAATGAGCCCTTCAATACAAATGTTGGAGGATGGATGCCTGATTTAGTGGAGCAGAGGTAGCTGAAAACAACTCTTTATAGAGAATTCTGACAAGAAATTAGCCATTCTTCCCTAAAGGATCATGAAAGGCTTCTAGTGGCAATTTAGGGAATGGTGGTGTAAGTGAGCTAAAGTGTCCTCCAACAATGGTGAAGAATCAATCTATAGTAGTTAAAATAGAAAGTGGGGAAGAATAACATAAGCAAAGTATTTTAAAATACTCTCATACCAGAAGAACAGCTAAAAGAGCTTAAAGTGGCTGTTTTGAAAAAAAGGGATGGTAGTGATTGAGGGAGAGGGTGGTTCTTTGTTATATACTTTTTAGCATTATTATTTTAGAAAACTATGTATATTTATGACGATAAGTAAGCATCAACTTCAGGAAAATTAAAAATAAATGAATGAATGAGGTGAGATGGAGAACAAAGGGTACGTGGTCTCTCTATCTTGGGATGCGAGTGAGATGAAAGAAAGGGAATCTGCTTTCCAGAAGTAGGAACTCAGTTTACCTAAGGTCAGAACTATGGTTCCAGGAGTGTATTCTTTCCTGAAGCATGGATACTTAACCCCACCAGGTCAAACAATGATGTGGGTCCTCCTGTGTCCAAATCAACAGCAAGTAGTAATGTATATCTCCACACTCACCAGAAAGTCCAAAGGTTATTTTCACATGAGTAATGGGATAGCAAGTACAAATTTAATGTTAGAAATTTAAATGTTTGGCCAGGATTATAACACATTCAAAAGTCCCTCTCAAACCGTGCTCTTAGCCTTATTAAATGTTGTGATCTGGGTGGGAAAATGTCTAACTGCTGGCGTGAAGGTTAAGGGGAATTTGTTTACAATCTTTGCTCTACTTTGACCTGATGCACACACTTGGGTCTCAATTCCTTGCACATTTTTATTCACTTCAAACAAAAAAGGTGTATTTCCATATTTACGGTTCCATGGGGTAGGCAGATGATTACATTCTTCGAGGTAATGTTTCACCTCTCAGCAGAGAGAGAGAGGAAAGCTACCATAAGGGCGAGAGTACATATGGAAACCAGAGCCTTATTAAACTCAACCTGAGTGAGCATTCTTATCTCCCATGCCTCTTTTAAATCAACATGCCCATTTTATGTTGTTATTATTAATTATTATTATTATTATTACATGTGATACCATTTGAGGATTATTTTAACAGGTCTGTTCTTTGCTAGGTTTTATACTCAGCTCTTACAAGAGGGCCCCAAAATATATTTCTGGAAACTGTACATATCAGATAACGAGTGAAAAGCTGACATCTTTTGTAGACTGAAGCATCGTGATGCTTTTGTAAGGTGTGTGTGTAATTGGTAGGACAGTGAATGAGTCTGCTTAGTTATACCATGTAGTCTGGTGATTCCTACTTCATCATAAATTGCAGTTTAAAGACATTGTAAATAGGGCATTGTGGTCATCTCCCATGTGTGGGTGTGTACAAGTGTGTGGACACTCATGCACACATATGGGTTTTGGTTTTTTTTTTGCTTTTTGGCATGTGGGTAGCTCCCTGACTGGGAATGGAACCCAGGCCGCAGCGCTGACAGCGCCAACACTGAAGCCTTAAGCCACTACACCATCAGGGAACTCCCCACACATATGTTTAAGAGTAAATATGCACACACACGGCAATGATAAAGCCTTGGTTAAAAAGAAAGGGCACAGACTCCCTAGTAGTGTAGTGGCTAGGCTTCGGCGCTTTCAATGCCAGGGCCTGTATTCGATTCCCAGACAGGGAACTACACCACGCCTCCACCCTCTCCCCCCAAAAAAGAAAGGGCATAGCAACACTGGGGTGAACCAAGAACAGCAGCTTCAGGAATGTAGCAAGGGAAGAATAGAAGTTAGAGAATTCACACTAAAAGGTGAAAGTTGAAGCCTTTTTGTGTACCTGGAAGCTTTTGTTTTACTGCCTTCTGCTTATAAACAAAGAAATGGCTGCTCAGGTAGAAGGAAGTAACACATTTAAGTCACATAACTAGTTAGTGGCAAAGTTAAAACTAGACCACAGTTTACCTCACCTTTGCTCCAGTGGGCTTTGCAGTTGATTCTCTTGTTTCAGTCATCAAGTAGTGAGGCGAGTCTGAGATAATGATTAGGGAATTCAAAACACAGAGAGATCAATTAGGTCGGGCTTTCCTATGAGTTGACATGGTGAATGAGTGAAAAAGTTAAGAATTGATCCTGGCAGAAATGACCTAGTTTCCACCAGAATTCAGGCTGGGAGGCTAAACAGTTCAGAGATGACTGAAAATAAAAATAAATTCATCTGGAATATATCAGTCTTATATGTTAATTCATACCAAGTGAATTTGAGAGAAAATGGATTGATGATAATTTTTCTAATCACTTTTTAGATTTCAGAAGTAATTATATTATAGTAAATGGATATTGCTTTCCGGAATAGACATAATGCTAAAACTGGTTGATGTAAGCATAAAGAAGGATTAGGAAGAAGATATGGGGCTTAGGATGTAGTGGCAGGATCCAAATATGGGAAGAGACAGGGACTTGAGTGAAAGGGACTGGTATTTGTTTAATATATATGTTGTATATGCCAGAGTTCCAGCAGGAAATAGATGACACACTCAAATTGGGTAATTGACGATTTAATCAAGAAACTATTTGCAAAGGTGTGGCCAAGTTTTAGGGAAAGCCATGCTGATAGTGACACTTGGTGCTGAAACAGTGGAGCACTTACCACCCTAGGCCAGTAGGGGCAAGTGGATGGCACCTGGAGGAGAGTAGCTCCAGCTCGAGGAAAGGGTTACTGGCAGGAGATATGGGTATAAGGATATAGCCAAACCATGTGGTCTATTAGGAAAGAGGTCAAAAGGAAAAGAAATACCAAACAGACCCTTACTTCACTCTTCTCCAGCACTCTGATCTTCTACTGGTACCCTCCTTTGCCATCCCAACAGGAAGCTAGAGGGTACTGAATTTCATTGACAAAATCTATATGGGTCAACCTCCCAGGGCATAGAGCAGGGCAGGAAGTGTAACTGAAGTGACAAATGCAAAATATCTAGGGCAGGGCTCTTGAGTGATTGTGACACACTTTCCACAAGCTGCGTGTCGATTTATTATCTAAATAGACCTTTTCCTTGTGAAACCATTTACTCCCCTCAAGACAGTAACTTATGCTAACATTACCAGGTTTTGGAAACAATTTTAAAAGGTCAACTCTGAGAATGTTCCTTAGCATGCTTCCAGGATGCCTTCTACTGAGTGGCACTGTCCTTGGAAAATAGACTGGCAGCCATAGTATTAATATGAATAAAAGACATGCAGTCCAGATAGTGGGAGAAAAGATTCAGGGCCCTACAACATAGAAATTTTAGGAGTCCCATGGTCTGGTACATGCTAGAGCATCTACTCCAGTAAAGGGAAAACATATTGCATCTTTCTCCTGGCATCACTAAGAAGGAGGAACAAAGTCTGGTAGGTCTTTTTGGGTTCTGGAGGCAGCATTCCCACTTTGGCAATACTGCTCCCGCACATTTATCAATGGACAAGGAAGGATGCTGGCTTTAAGTCAGAGCAGGAAAGAATTTTGTAGCAAGCTGAGGGTGCCTCTTAGATTATACTATGTAGTAGAGGCCACAGTATTAGAGGAAGTTGTATGATGAGAAAGAAGCCATGTGGAGTTTATGGAAAGCCACAGTGGCTCTGACGTAAGGCCATACCATCTGTATCAGAACATTACACACTATTTTAAAAATGGTTCCTGGTGTACTACTGGGCCCTGGTAGATATGGAGCAGCTGAACATGGGACATTAAGTGACATAAGCTCAGTTCTGTCAGAGCTGCTCAGTCATATGGTCAGGTAGGCTCAGCAGAAATTCACTGTAAGATGGAAGTGGTACATCCAGGATTGAGCACAAATGTGTTCATGTCATCACCACTGTATCAGTTTCTCTACCTCTGCTAATAACTGCATGGGGATGGTCTCTTATCCAAGTGATGGGAGGAGGAAATGTCTGAACTTGATTCATGGATGGGTTCAAGTTCAAAATGGTTTGCTGTTGTGCTTCATCTCTACTCATGGATGACCCTGAGAGAAAGACATAGGGGAAATCCTCCCAGAGGGCAGAGCTTCTGCAGGTGTATGTGGTATCCACATAGAGGGGACAGAGATATTCATATAAGACTATGTATAGATATGGATAACAGTGGATCCTTGATAGTTTGCCAAGAGCTTAGAGGAAGAAAGATTAGAATATTAGAGACAGGGAGATTTGGGGAGTAACAGGCATACAGACCCATGAGAGTGTGCATAAAGTTTGAAAGCCTTTGTATCACTTATTTCCCACCAGAAAACCTCCTTCATGGAGGTACAAGACAGAATGACTTGAATAGTTGATATCAGCCAGACTGCAATTGGTCACTCCGTTTTTGACACAATAGACTCATAAACAGAGTATCCCTGATGATGGGGATGGGATTCTCTGCATGGGCCCAAATGCATGGGCTCCCACTCACCAATGTGGGTATAGCTATTGCTACTGCTGAATGTCCAATCCACCAACATGTGCAACCTGGGCTCCCGATACAGCATTGTCCTTCAAAACCAACCAGCTACTGTGGACCCCCTTCACTCTAAAAGGAGTCAGCGATCATCTTGACTGGAATTGACATATGAGGTATGAATTTGCCTTGCCTGGTGGTAGGGCCATGCACATTACTCTGACTCCTTACAGAGTGGTTCACTCAATGAAACAGGGTACCACAAAATATTGACTCAGGCAAGGAACTCACTTATATCTAAGGAGGTGTGGCTGTGAACACATGACCAAGGATCCACTTGTCCTGTTACATACCGCACTATTTGGAAGCCATCAGCTTACAAGAAAAGTGGAGCAGCCTTTTGGGGATACAGCTGAGGTGCCACTTTGGAGGAGATAATGAATGGAGAGCCATTGTACAGGTTGTGGTACACACTCTAAACTTGTTTACATAGGCTGTGTTCCTAATATATGGAATACTTGGATCTAGGAACCAAGCATTAGAAATAAAACCAGCCCTGCTTATCCTCATTCCCAGTGGCCTACTTGGAGGAATTTGTACTTTGTGTTTCTGCAATTCTAATCTCTTTAGTTCTAGAGGTTCCTAGAGGCAGAACACTTGCATCAGGGGATACAGCAAGAATCCTTTTATGTTTTAAGCTAAGACTGCCACCTAGCCAGTTTGGGCTCTGATTGCCAGGACATCAGCAGACAAAGAAATGTGTCATCATTGCAGCAGGAGTAATTAATTGGCCCTGATCATCAGGAGAAGACAGGGCTGCTCTGATACAACAGGGGCAGAGAGGAGGGCCTGTGGCACTCAGGACCTAATGGGGATGTTTCGTAGTTTTTTCCTATGCAATGTTTTTGGTTTCTTTTCTGATGAAACAGCTTATTTATTTAAATTGTGCTGTCTGAGTCTCTTTATTTCTCAATTACAGTTGACAGTTGATATAACTTTATATTAGTCTCAGGTGTACAGCACAGTGGTTAGACATTTACATAATTTATGAAGTGATCCCCTGATTGGTCTAGTTCCCACCTGGCACTATACACAGTTATTACAATATTACTGACTGTATTTCCTATGCTGTACTTTACAACCCTGTGACTATTTCGTAATTGCCCATGTTCGGTCCCACACAGCTCTGGTAGCCACAACATGAGAAGTGTGCTGACTGGGGCTTAGACCACTCAGGGATGAGGGCGGATCGCCGAGATCTACAGACGTGCTAGTGGAGGGGAAGAGGACTACGGAATGGGTAACAAGAAAGGCAGTGTGTGCCAAGTATGTCCCCATGACCAGGTGCAAAGGCTGAAATTCTGACTTATCTCAATAACTGTCCTCTTGAAATAGGCTGACAAGATGTACTGTTTTAAACAGGACAGAAAACAACCATACTGTCCCATTTCAAACAGTGTGCATAGTCAGCCTACAGACACCCAGCGAGATTTTAGCCCAGTGAGACTAGGCTGACTATATGTACCATTTGAAATGAGACAGTTCTGTTGTTTTCTGTTCTGTTTAAAATGGTACGTCTGGTCAGTCTATCTTGAAAACTTCCCCAGGAAATAAAACCAGAAAGAACCCTGTGACAATTGTTTCCAGATGGAAACAAATGGTTTTGGGTAGCAAGGAGGGGCCTCTAGTGGATTGGTGGTGAACCTGCTTTAGGACCGAGGCACTTACTTCCCTACCTACTGCACATGATGGCTGCTGGCCACTCACAGCTGAGTCCCATTTGGGAAATGTCCACAGCAGAATAAAGCTGCTTCACCCAAGTTTACACCCTCTCTCTAGGTGTAGCCTGCATTCGGTGACTGCTCAAAGCATGGGACAGATGTCTGGCTTTTTTGTCTCAATTTGGGACACTTTTGATGGGCTGTCCCAGCTCTATAGCCCCATGTGGAATTGTCTGATGCATTGTTAGAGCACTATAGTTCAACTTCTCCCTTTGCCCAATCCTGATTACCCTGATCTCTCAAAAAGTTATTCCTCAATTAATTCCCTTGACGCAAACCACCATCTCAAAGCCTGTTTCCTTAGAAACCTAAACTACAACAGATAAACAACCTCTAAATCGTAAAACACAAGGGATACCTACTGCTCCTGGTGACAGTGAATTGACTTTTGTTAATTTCAATCTTTTATAGAGTAATCTTTGCTGATATTGTCATTGGATTTTAAGTGTACCTCACATGCATTCCAGGAGTCTTCTATTCCCTTATTTCATTAATTAGAGACACAGAAATTCTCTGAATTCCCAGCTACAGAAAAAGTGTCCACTGAGGAAGACATCATCTTTAATATGGATTTGCATTTTTCTATGGGCTTATTTGGTGGCCATGCCAGCTGTCATTTTCAGCTGCTTTGAGTTAGCCAATGTTGTCTTTGCCCTTTGGATACCATTAGAGAAAAATTTGATTCAGTATTGTGTGACTATTGTACTGGCTAGTTTTTTAGACACAGATTGCTTCATTTAGCTCATGAAACAAGATTGTGAATGAGATGTGATTCCTAATTAGCAGCAAAGGAAAATAGAAACTCAGTGAGATGGTTCAGTACAAATAGCTAGCAAGTTTCAAAGCCAGATCCTGGCTCCAAGTCTAGTATTCTATTCTCATCTTTGTAAGATCACTATTCAATGTGTATGGACTTACATTTAGGGCCTGGACCAGGCCCAAGTGATTCTCTACATTAAACAATCATTTGTAATAAAGTGGGATCTCTTGAAAGCCTTTGAAATGCTTCATATCCCTTTTCTAACTGACATGAATCCATTTTAAGTTATAGATGTTGTTTTTTCCATATTTGGCAAGCCCCTAAGTCCTGGTTGGGGAGTTACATCACTGTTCTGGCTAAACTCTCTCTTACATAAGCATCCATAAATGTGTGGTGGAGAAGCTCAGCAAACTCTTTCACTCTTGTTTGTTTGTCTGTTTACTTTATTCTACAGTTAATATTATCTGGAAAGTCACCCTGTTTGGTCATAATGTAGATTTGCATTCCTTGGCTGGGAAAAGGCTTGTTGGTGAAGTCTAATACTGAAAAGTAATCTTCTAGAGAAAATGAGCACCAAAGACCTGTTATTCTCTGTAATAAGAAAGAAACAATAAGAATCTCAGGACAGAAAGTAGTTTAACAGCTGATAGACAATGGTCATTATAGACTGAGTGCTCAAATAAAAATACCTTTCAAACCCTGAAGGGTGGGTTTCTATATTTTAAATATACTTGTACAGTCTTGCTTTTCAAATGGAACTGTTTCCAAATGACCTCCTGACTCAAAGGGGTAGAGTTAAAGCACAACTGAGGACAGTTGCATGGTGGGAGGAAATGAAATGAGACCAGAACTGTGTAAAATGCAGAATACATCTTCTGGTGCTTTATATTTGAAACAAAGAATCTTCCAATACATGTATAAGAATGTGCAATAGCATATGTGCTGTATCCAATTAAAGTTTGGTGGCAAATTATCACTAATACAATATTATTGGTTTAGTCTAGATGGTTCAACATGACTCCTAATAAAGCTGAATCCTTCGGAAGATGACACAGGGCAAAAAATATAGGCCAAACTTACCATGCTGAAGAGTCCATGTGATGATTCACTTAAAAAAAAACAACAAACTGGATTTTTAAAACATAGCTATGTCTTTGCCATATAGCGTCCCATCTATGTAAGTCAATTTTTTGGGTGGTGGAACTAAACTCAAGAAAGCAGCTGATGAGACTAATCTCACCAGGATAGCAAATTCCTTGGTTATTCTTCAAAACACATGAAAAAAGAGAGCAATTGCTGCCATTTGCCCTGGAAGTGTGACTGCTTCATGTGGTGTCCAGGAGAAAAACTGGGAAATAGCCCCCGTTAATTTCACACATGAATTTTGGCTTGATGTTTCTAAAGGATTTGAAAATTTTATATGCATTGTTGCAACCCAATTTATTTAAATAGCCCCCAAAGCCATTTCCTTTAGTTACCACGTTCCATCCCATTTTTTTCTTAAACATAACTATCTTAAAAAAGATTTTTCCACAGCCTGATTCTCTCCTTTTCTTCTTATTTCTATCTAGGTTTTTTTTTTTTTTTTTTTTTGGTGGGGAGAGGACAGGAGAGTTTCAGATTTAACTAAATCATTTTTATAACCAGTTATCTAAACTGAAAATTTCTTTCAAATAAAGAGGTGCCTTTTGATTGTTATTAAATATTTTAAAAAATATTAAAATACATATTCTTTGATTCTTTCAACTCAATATGTTTTGAGTGACTGCACGGACCCAGGCACCGTTCCAGGTCGTGGGTAGCAGCCTAAGGTAAGAAAAGTGCCAGAAACATGGTAGGAATTTGCCTTGCACATCAGCTCCTGGCCTTCGTGTGACTGGCACTGCTGCTGGAGGTGATGGGGACAACGAGTACTGTCAGCAAACTGCAACATTGTGTTAAGTGTTTAGTTAATTAAGACCTCACTTTAAAGATGTATTTTAAATGTTTAAATGGGAATTTCTGAATGAAAAACATGTTGAATAATCTAAAAGAATGCACCTCCTTAAATTCTTATTGAGCCAATTCTCTAAAAATAATTTCCCTTCCTAAAAATGTTGGCTAATTAAAAATGGTAAATATGAGTACATGTAAAAAGTATTAGTTTTGGTTGTAAGCAACAGAAACCAATGCCAGATAGTTGGAGGGTAAAGGGAGATTTATTACAAAGAGTTTTCTCAGGAAATCTAAGGACAAGAATGCAGCTGGGCCTTCGGAATAAACTGAACAGAGGACTCACTGTCAAGATCCTTTCTCCATCTGTCATCTCTGCTTTTCTCTGTGTGTCAACTTCATGTCCTCCTTTTGCAGACTGGATTTTCCTGATTCTCCAGTTTAGGTGATGAAAACCAAGGCCACTGAAAAGCCTCCCATTTCATTTGATACAGACCCTCAAGCACACTGGATGGAGAATATTACCAAATGTAAGAATTCCCACTTCTCTGAGTCACATTGGGTCACGTGATCACCCTGGACCAATCCAGTAAGACTGGAGGGGCGAGTTTGATTATAAGAACTGGACTGCCAGGAGCTCAACCACATGGTAGAGAAGGCAGACTTAGGAAAGGGTGACCAGAGAGGTCTTTCAAAAAAACCTGTGCAGTCAACACAGTCATTATCCACAAAAAAATAAAACTATGTTGTCTGCTTTCATTGTGTATACAGAAAATTTGACAATGACCTGGAGTTGGCAAACTATAACCTACAGGCCAAATCTGACCCATGACCTACTTTTGTAATGGCCCATGACCAACATTTAAAAATGATTGTTGTTAAAAAAAGAAAAAGACTACGCCATAGAAATTGTGTGTGGCTCATAGAGCCTGAAACAGTGTTATCTAGATCTTTACAGAAAACGTTTGCTGACTCTTCTCTCTGGCGTGGTAGGTGAGCACACAGTCTCTGCATCTAGTCTGCTAGGTACCAATCCTGGCTCAGTAACCTCAGAGAGAGAGCTAAGGCAAGTTTCAAAACCCTGCAACTCTATTTTATCATTTGTAAATGAAAATAATAATAATTACGCCTATCTATGGAGTTGATACAGAGTAAATTAATAAATATGTCATTTAGAAACGTGCTTGCTATATGTTAAGAATGTTAATTACTATGTCAAATCACATAAATCTCAGGCATGTTTATGTATAAAAATGAGTATATATATTATATATGAATATATCTTATAAATATATTCATATGTGTGTATATATAATATATAGAATATTTTCATTTTGTGAATACCATTGTCTTAGAGAATACTGTTGAAAGAAAACCTATAATGTTGTGATTTGAGAAGGAAAGAGAAATTTTTAAAATAGAAAATACCATATATGTATTTATAGACAGATATTCATATGTATAAATATATATTTATATATAAACATAAATATTACATATACTTATATAAATTTATATATAAAATATATAATATTAGTAATTATATAATATATTATTAAATATATAATATGTAAATATATTAAAGAGTCTTAAAAGTGTACAGAACTATATTTAGATGTAGTCAGGTTTAAAACCAATAGCTCATACCAAAGCAAATGATGTTAATTTGACATTGCCCTAAATGTTATTTCTTCATTTAAAAGCAAAATTTTTTTCCTAACTCTGCAGGGAAACATTTGTATTATAGCAACACAAATGTTTCAAAATTAAATCTAGAACATTTACAAAACTCCACTTATGCCACTTTGAACATTCATAGTTCTTATTTAATATAATGGTACAATATAGATATTTAGGTATGGATTAAAATCCACATGAATACAATGATCTACTCTATACATACGATTTCATTTCATCCAGAAGCTATCCCAATATTAGTTTCTCTCCTCTTTTGTTCTGTCTCTCCTTCTCTCATATTTATGTGTTTATATACACACTGCACACAAAGCCTTAGCATATAAAGAGAAAAATATAGGCACAATCTATATTTATCTTTAACCATACTGTATATCATATGCTGTCTACAAAATATTGCCCTTGTAATATTTTTATCGGAAATAAAATCTAAGGGTGAAAAAATATATCTTACTGACTTTATGGTACTTCATTTAACACATACAGTATAAAGCCCCATTTGGAAAAGATCTTTCTGAAAAACGGGTTATCTCATCAATCAAGCACTTCCTGTATGTATTGTAAATAATAAATGTATGCCACATGTGTGGCTGGAAGAATGCTGAAAAAACTCCATTGGCATACCGAGGAAATACAGCTAAAATAACTTCTACCAACCCAGTTCATTCCACTCAGCAAAAATTGGGCAAGCCAAATTCATCAATATTGATTTCAGGTTTCATCAGCAGGGATTTTTTGAGCAAGACTCTTTTAGTTACATTTTCCACTTGACATTTCTCATTAGACTCAAAGTGTTCACTGTGTATAAGTCTTTTCATGTAATTCAAAACTGAGCTCATCAAGCATCCTTTCCAACAGAAAGAAACAGTAGACACATTTGCTTCTTGAAGAAATAAATTTCTGTATTTAGACAGTCTTCATATGTCAACCCAAAATCTTTGCTTCCTCTTCATCCTGTTTTTTGGAGTAAAGATTTTTATTTGTTTTTCATCAACCACAAAAAGGTAATGTCTCCTTGTCAGAGCAATATTGGAAATAGCATGAAGCACTAATTCTGAGGAATCGCTCTACTATGTTTAATGGAACATAAGACTAGACCACATTCTGTCCACTTCACTCTAGAATTTGGATCCATTTCTGCCCCTAAGTGACTCTTACTTTTCCTGAGCTCTCCATATCCAGGAGATGAAGAATAAACCACAAAGTTAAGTCTGAGGTATTGAGGTGAATGTAGAGGATCAGGTTGCGTGTTATACTCAACTTCCTGTACACCTTCCTGACCCCCACCTTCCTTCCAAGCAGTCCCCACAGTTGTTTTATACCCAAAGTAAGCCTTACAAAGAAGCAATGTGGTAAACTAAGAAACTTAACTCCTTAAAGAGGGTTAATATTTAAAAAGAAACAATAACTTCCTTTAATGCAAAAGATAACTTGTCTGGTCACAATCATTCACCTCCTTCTGTGAATAGGCTCCATGTACATTGATCCTGAGCTTTGATTGATTTGGGATAGCCACCTGATCCAAATTGGGCCAATTAGATTCTTGCTCCTGGAAATCTGAGACATGGATTGGAATGGTCAGGAGGCCAGGGCTACTTGGAGCCAAGTGAAGAGTAAATTAGCTCATTAGAGAGAACTTCTGGATAGTTTTGGATAGTCTAGGAATGTCTTGGTGCCGCTTAAGGTTTGGCTGTTCAACGATTTATTTGTTTTCAATAAATTACTGCTCTTTTGCTTAAATTAATCAGAATTGATTTTCGTTCCTTGAAACCAAAGCAGATACACATATTTTTTAGCAACTGGTAATACATACAAGATAATCCATTTAAGATTTATTTTAATGTGTATATATTGGAGATGGGAAGGTTGGAGTAATTGTTTAGGAAAATATTGATGGAAAGAAAATGTTTATATGGTTACATTTGCAACACACTTGCCTGGAATTGGATCTAGTCCAGCTGTAAAAATCTACCAAATTATTTTTAAGGTATGATTTACTGAGATTTATGATGACCTACATGTAAACTAGAGGACTTCAGTTCTGTAGCTTTTTGACATTTCTGGATTATTCTTAGTCAATCATCCCAAACCCTCCTATTGGGATGGCTCTCTGTGCTGTGTGTAGGTGGACCCAGACTCACAGCTATTTGTGTAACAGAGCAGTTAAATGAGAAAGAAGGATAAAAATTAGGCTAAATTTCATGCAGCCATCAGTGAAATCTTTGTGTTTTTTTGTCAAGGAATTTACTTCCCGCAGACTAAGTAGCTCATTTCTTTCACTTCTGTTGTATTTATTTATTTATGAGATGTGGTGAGATAAGATAAGTTTTGCATTTTATTCAACTGTGTCCCTGGGGCCCAGTGGTTCTTGACACACAGTGGGTATATACAATGAGTATTGAACAAATGAGCATACACATTTATCTATAACACACATCTCAATTTATATATTACTTGAGGTCCTAAAAGTTTTATGAGAACAGTTATCGTTACTCAAATCAAAATTTAAGTATATTAATGTCATGTGTTATTTCCAAAAGTTTCATTATGAATCCTTTTATGATAGAAACAATCTTCTCCAATTTATACTTCTGATAGTTTGTGTAGGCATGTTACAGCTTTGCTTATGTCAAGGAACAGGGGTAAATATTTCTCACTTTAAATAATGTAACTTAACTGAATGTGATTCTAGCTGGGTAGGCCTCAGGTCTGCACTTAGCAAAATTAAAGCGTAAAATTCAGAATGGCAAGGTGGGGTTGGGGTGGAATTAGAGGAGAGGCACACCCAGCAGGGGAGGACTTCAGAGGGGATTTATTGATCAATTAACAATCCATATCACAATCTAAATAATAGGAATGCCAGAGTTTCTTTTATTTTTCATCTTATATAGTCATAGGCATGCATGGTATGTTTCATAATAAAAATGTTTTTAAACTTAAAGCAAGATGAAAAGAGTTTCAGATTGTGGGTATTTCTAACGTGTAAATATCTAACTGCCACACTTAATTATATTTATCAGATTTGACTATATGTTTTCCTAAAATTGGACTTTTATTTATTTTCTTTCCTTTCAGAATGAAAATGAAGGTCCTAAATGTGAAACCCGGATTCCCCTCTGAATCCTCATAAAAGTGAGGGTACTATTCCAATATATTCTACTTCAAAAAATATGTTTAAATTACGTTAATAAGAGCCTAATTGAAAGTAATGGCTTATGAGTACCAGAGGCTTGGTATTTTGAGAGGGCACTTTAATTGTCACAACATTCAGTGAGATTAAAAAGAATGGAAGTTCTTTTCAGGGAAATTGAAAAGTGACCTATTTCTATGAATCTTTAGAATGTACAATGTTTTCCTGCCCCCTGTAAGAACTTGAATCCTTTTACATGGAGATCATTTATTCCTTTTAAACATTACTTTAAAGCTTTTTGACTTCATACCTGAAGCCAGTTAATGACCTCTCTTTGTGATAGAATGAGATACTCCGAGTGATGGCCTGTTGCAACATAAAGATTATTTTAATAATGCCTTGAGACTCAATTTAGAGATGGACCTTGTTGTTTTTGAAGGATCATAGGTAAATTCACTCATGTCTGGGATAATCTTTCTTATTCCTGAACTGAAAACTAAATTAAGATAAAAGAACAACCTTTGCAAAGGATCATTTTTATTATTTGCAAATTTCGTAATTGTATTATTTCTTGGGGCCGCCATAAGAAAGTCCCACAAACTAGATGACTTAAAATAACAATTTATTGTCTCGGTTCTGGAGACCAGAAGTCTGAAATCAAGGTGTTGGCAGGGTTGGTGCTTCCTGAGGGCTCTGAGGGAGAACTTTCTCCTATGTCTCTCTCCTAGCTTCTGGCAATTGCCATCCTTCTGTGGCATTCCTTGGCTTGCAACTGTGTAACTCCAGACTCTGTCGCTGTCATCACTTGGCATTCTTCCCTGTGTCCTCACATTGTCTTTTTCTAAGGACACTAGTCATATTGGATTAAGGGTTCACCCTTCTCCGGTATAACCTCACCTTAACTAATTACACCTGCAACAACCCTATTTTCAAAAAACAATCATATTCTGAGGTATTGAGGGTTATGATTTATTTCAACATGTCTTTTGAAGGGACACAATTTAACCCACAACAATAAATGTTTGAAATATTTTTAAAGAGGTGAGGTGCCTGTTTTATCTACTGTGGGAGAGGAATTATTTGATGAA
Organism: Lyroderma lyra; assembly: GCA_004026885.1. Lineage (NCBI taxonomy): Eukaryota > Metazoa > Chordata > Mammalia > Chiroptera > Megadermatidae > Lyroderma > Lyroderma lyra. The sequence goes on from PVJL010004959.1 coordinate 102,944, forward strand.
TTCCCTGGAATTCCTCTTGAAAGAGTGAAGGCTGCTGTTCATGGACTGGAGGTACCTCCTTCAGGTTAAGCCCGTGTCACTATGAACTTCCAGAATCCTAGACACTGACACTACTCAGAGAATTAAAAACAAAACAAAACAAAACAACAACAACAACAACAACAAACAACAAAAAACCCCCCAAAAATATCTAGTCCTGTGCTTTCAAAGCAAGGGATTTCTTATGAAGCTAGATCTCATGGGGCACCGAATGGTTAAACAGAGAAAGTGTGAGCTGCTTTTCTTGATGCACTGGAGATGATAGGGCTCCTAGCACATCCACCTTCACCCCAAAACTCTGTAGGTACCACAGAGGCCTTGCATCTGAATCAGTTAAAAACCTTGCTAGTAATTTAGATTTCTGAGTCCTCCTCTCTCCCTGACCTACTGAATCAGTCTCACAGGTGGAGGGTGATGACTGTGGATTGAGAATATACTTTCCAGGTGATTCTTTTTTATGCTCACTCAGGTTTCACAACCTTTCTCTTCAGAGCACAGTTAAAAATCTCTGATCTAGTTCAACTCCTTGAGGAGGAAGAGGCTGAGAAGCAGATGGGCCAGCTGAAGCTGGCAGACAGACGAGGCTATTAGTGGCACATCTGGGGCAGCCCCAGTCCTCTGGTCTCTGGACTCTTCGCAAGGTCTGTGCAGAGGCAGCTCTTCATTTTGTAGCAGAGTTGGGGAGAAAGCCCACCTCTGGACTCTCTCAGAACATTTCCCACACATTGCTTATCAATAAAAGGTATTTATTTTTTCATCTTGAGGGTGAAAAATATATCCATTACCTATGTTTTCACCTAATAGAACACCATATTCCCCAGAGTCAGCATTTAGGCAACTTATAAAAATTGATCTCCAAAAACTAATGGTTTTGATAGGGAGGTGAAGATTTCGGTTCTAAGCCTTTTCTTTTAACTAATGGCTCAATAACAAGACTGAAATCATTTGGGACTGAAAGGAATTTTCAGTGATGAAGGAACATCTTAATAAGAAATGAGTGGGATAGTGCTGTAACGCTGAAATCTTGGCACTTTCAGCCTCATAAACCTGCCTAAGTTTCTGAAAGCAGCCTTTGTGCCTTGTCTGGCACCATGTGAGAAAGAGAGCCCAGGTTTCTCACGAACTAAAGTGGCCAGAGTGATACCTCTTGATCGTGTGAGGTGACACACACCAGGCCTTGGCGCTGCCTGTAAAGGGAGGGCCCTCTTAGCATCCAGGGTTGAACCTTGGGCAGACAAAGTCAAGGGAACTTCTCTCTCTCCTTTTTTCCCTATTCGTTGTTTGCAATACGAGTTGGAAGTGGATTAGAGAAGGCAGAACTTATTTCTATGAAGTGTAGTTATAGCTGGAGTTTGCAGTAGAAGGTAAAACAAGACAGGAGTGTCAAATCTCTTAATTTTCAACAATTTGAATCCTCTTTCAAGTCTCACTGGGATGTGAGTACACTGTTTCAGCACCGGTCAATTAATGAGAGGTGCCATGCTGCGTTTGTTCTTCTGGGAAGTGTATAGATTGCTAGCTCTTTCAGCTGGGAAGTGGCCCAATGGTTTCACAGAATATAGGCCAATTCTTTTGAGATTTAACATTGTACCAAGTTTTGGCAGCGACCCACACATCTATTTCTAAAGAAGCTATTGCTATCATAGGGTCTGGGCATGAGCTGGAGGGAAAACTTTCCTTTCTGTCTTCCTGCCTGACACAGATGCAGCTGCACTTTTATGATAACAGTGCCATCTGGCAGCCTCCCTTGAGATGGATGCTCCACTTGATGACCCAGTTGTGACAAAGGGAAACAGAGCTGCTGCATGTCTTAAAATGCTTGTGTTAGCATGGTGAGTGGGCTTTCTCTCTCTCTGGGCAAATTTCTAATGGGAAACAACAGTGGCTATATAATATGGGCCCCGTGTTCAAAAGACAGGAAAAAAAATTGTCACCAAAGTAACTAAAATATAAAGCATTTTCCTTTCTTCCATGGTTTTTCTCTCAATGTGTCATGCTATTTTTTATTTGCTATTTAACATCATTTTAAGTAAAGAAAAATTAAAAATTTAAATTATTGACATAAATTTTATTTTTATATTTTTCAATATCAGTTTTAAGTGAAAATTTCAGAACATTTAACTCATATGCAGAAGCATCAAAACCATTCAATGCATATTCTGTAGGTCACACATGCATATTTTTACCGGAACAGTGGGATTGCTGCAGATAATAACTCAATGCTTTTATTTCACTTCTTGATTTGTCCTAAATGTACCATCACTATTGCCTTTGGCTTACCCAAGGGTAAGGAAGAACTGAAAGGAAAAAGAACTAGGGTTGCCCCATCTTTTCCTTTCTATGCCATCATTTTCAGCGTAAGTGTTTGGCTAATACAGAGCAGTAACGTGGATAAGACAGGATACGATAGGGTTCCTTGGTCGTTCTAGTTTGTCACAACGCCATTGTTTTTTTCCTGTGTTTGGAACAAATTCTGGTTAGGACAGAAAGCATGGGGTGCTTGCTTACTCTGTACTCCTGCTTACTCAGTTGTGGACATGACACTCTTACCTCAAACTCACTTTGAGTGTCATTGAGCTCCCATACATTTTGGATCCACCAGAATTCTGTGCTCATAGGGCAATACAAATAGGACAACATGTACAGTGCCCCTACTTCCTTTGCTTGTGTGAATAATCCATTGTCCCATTGAACTTTACTTACAAAATAGAAGTTCAAAGGTAAAATCCTAAAAATTTTAAGATGGTGACAGTAGAGCATTAAACCAAGTGTGAGGCCCTTCTGAACACAGGGACTTGTGTGACTGCACGGGTCACATACCCATGAAACCAGTCCTTGATGGAAAGTTAATCAGGGAGTGTTGGTAAGCATGAAATAAAGTCCAAAGGCTTTAAGAGATATTAACTGAACACTATGAGGAATTAAGTCCTGGACATGTTCTTGCTCAAATGACATTCAGGTCTCAGGTCAGAAATCACCTTTTCAGAGAGGTTTTTCCTAACTACCCAGTCTAAAGCAACCCTCCCTTCATCATTCCTTATATTAGCAGTGGTTTTCAAACTGTAGTGTGCATCGAATTGCTGGGTTCTATCTCTGGAGTGTCTGATTCAAGAAGTTAAATGAGGTCTGAGAATTTGCTTTTCTAATGAATTTTCAGATGATGCTGATACTGTTGATTCAGAGACCAAACTTTTTGAGAACCACTACTTTATTTTATCACTCTACTTTATTTTTCTGACAGCATATATCCCCAAATTTCTTTTTATTTATTTACCTTTTTTATCCCTAGGGTGTGGAATATATGCCTAACTTGAACAGGTACTCAATAAATATTGAATTAATAAATGAATATATGATCAGGAAGTTCAATGAGTGAATGGTTATTAGATGGTGGTGATTAGGGTAGGGTTAGGCCACAGAAACACTAGTACCTATTCCCAGATAGGAGGGAATGCTGGTTAAATTTGCTTCTAAGCAAATAAAATGCAAAGTTGCAAATATAGGGGCAGGGAGCAGTAATCCTGAAACATGATGATAGGGAGCCAACTGGATAATTTAAATAGCTGGGGATAGGCAGGGGTTTCTGATTTTCTTCCAGGCTTGGGTATTTGTTCATTGCTAAAATGAATTACATGTAAGGGTCCCTCTTGTTTGTAGGTGGATTCCAGATTCTGAGGAACTCTGTATGTGAGGGATCCCGTTTTGGTTGAACAAAAGCAAATACTCAAGCTAGACCACATAATGCAATTATCATTGTGTTTATGAATTGGGGTGAGCAGGGTGATCTTTCATGACAGTCCCTAAGGGAATGACCATGCTTTCTCAGCTGGAGGCTAGCACACGTTGATTCTGCAGCCCAAGGGAAAGCTGGAGACTTTCAGGGACTCTCAGGTGTAACTTGGGACATGTTTGAACATGTGATTCTTGAATCATTGAGTCACTTCAGCCTTCCATCTCTTAGCAAGTGTGCAGCAATTTAGTCAACTTGACTTGATTTTGGTCTCTGTCTACTTTTTTGTTTAAGAAATAGATTTTCATGTCATCTTAAAATATCACTTGAGCTTTCTTTCAAATGGCTTTGATAGGAACATGTCCTGAAGGGAGAAGTAAGTATCTATGAAACTCCTAGAACCAAAAAGTGGCAATTTGCTCATAAGCAGTCTAGTAAGGGAAGGAGGAAGAACCGAGACTTCACTGTGAATACCTGACAGTGTTTCTGTGGCAGGAGTGGGCCCAGCACGTGGTGTCATGTCGTGTCCCGCATGACACAGGCAGTGGGTAAATGGGAAGGGCGGTGCAAGGTGAGTAAACACAGCAGCCAAAAATAAGTTTCAAGTGGGGCCAAGGGGCTCCAGCCTCATGGACTGAAAAAAGCACCGAATCGGGTCACCGCGTAGCTCTTATTGGTGAGCATACAAGGAAGTGAGACTGGTTATTCCAATGTCTGGGTGTGACGTTGCATAGGGGAATGTCTTTTTCGCGAAAGTCCCCAATGTGATTCAATATGCATTGTATCTCTATAAGAACATAAAGCCCCAAGGACTCAGTGTACCGAAATTACCCCGGCGGGTAGACTCAGTACTTAAATTGTTCCTGTTGGCACATGACTGATATTGTTCTTTCAGGTCACCTTGGGAGCAGCATGGTACACAAGGCAGCCAGGGGGTTGATCATTAACCTCAGAGTGGGTGAGGGGCTGTGCCTCACCTCTGTAGAGCCCAAGCTCTCTCCTGATGGCCCCTATGTGGCTGTGCCTGTCGTAGGTTGTTCCTCCCTTGAGGAATCTTACCCGTCATCGACTAACCAGCCATCCTCTGGGGCCATACAGGGTGATGTGAGGTATTCTATGCCCCCATGGCCTCCACACTTAGCTCCTGCCTTAGGAAGTCATGGGGAATGCATGAGGGGACAAACAGTTTAGCAGTTGTAAGGCAACAATGTGACAATCAGTATAGGTCAAGGTGATGTGTGATCTGGGGAAGCCCTTTAGCCTCTTGGGAAGAAGTCAACATTGGTGGTTCTCAAAGCATGGTACATTAGACTCACCTCTATCCCCAGCCTCTAGAGATTCTGATTCACTGCATCTGGGGTGGGGGTTGTATTAGGCAGCTTGAGCTTTGTAACAAATTACCACAGATTAGTTAGTTTACACAAGAGATGTTTATTGTCTCACAATTCTGGAGGCTAGAAGACTGGAGGCTAAAGATCAAGGTGCCAGCAAAGGTGGTTTCTTCTGAGGGTTCTCTCCTTGGTTTGTCCATGGCCTTCTTCTCCCTGTATCTTCATATGGTCTTCCCTATGTGCTTGTCTGTATCTTTCTCTTCTTTTAAGGATATCAGTCATATTGGATCAGGGCCCACTTGACTTATTTTAACATCAGTTACCTCTTTAAAGACCCAATCTCCAAATGCAGTCATATTCTGAGACTCTGGGAGTTAGAACTTCAATGTAGGAATTTGGAGGGGACACAATTCAGCCCATAACAGATGGATCCTAGAGAAGCTGTATTTCCAGCAAAATTTCCAGGTAATTTTGATATAGCCAGGTTTAGAGCCAGTGTTTTGAAATAGCTGCAGACACCTGCTAGACCAGCAGCCCTGGCCACTGGCAAAGTCCTTATTTTTCTCCTTTGCAAATGAGAGCTTCTTTGCCAAGCCAACTGATTTTCAACGGGATTGTAACAAATATGCTCCGGAAGGACTCAGTAACTCAATACCTTGTTGCCTGCAAATATAATCTGGGTTCATTTACGGCTGGACTTTCCTGTGTCAACTTAAAGGCATTTCATTTTCAATGAACTATGTTCTCAAAAGCAAAACAGTTTTGGTCCTTGCAGAAATATGTGAATCTGAAGACAGGTTATGAGTGAAGCTTAGCATGCTGGAAAACAGATCAGATAGAGACCTAATTGCCCATAATTTATTTTCTGTGGCTGTAATTTGGTCTGCTCTCCAGAATCTTCATTACATCTTAAACCTCAGGATAACCCTCCCTGTCCTCTTAGGAGCAGTGTAACACTAGCAAGCATTTGTCTGAAAAGTCAATCTTCAGTATATATTCCCTTCAAATAAAACTTTTCTTTCTGCCAACTGTCAAAACTGGCCTTATGGGTGCAAATAACTCATCTGTAGTGGGGGCTATTCTCCCCGCACGTGTGTTTTGGGGTTGATGAATGTGGAGCTGAGGTGAGTTAGGATTAGCCTCCTGTTGTTTACCTGGAAGAATTTAACTTTAAGAACACACTCCCTCTTGCCATTTCTTGAGTTGAAGAAGTGGTAAACCTGCTCCTTAGTGGAGATAATATTTTCATTAGAATTTTGTGGGGCAAGAACATTTTTTGAATTGTGCCTCCCATGTCTTAAGACTGTAAAAATGACACAGTTTTCTGACTGATGCTGCTATACTGATCACAATGGCACCAATACCACAACATAAATATATAATTCACCTTTGAGTGGAAGATTAAGGCTCATTTTGGACTAAAAGGAAGCCTAGACATAGGACTATACCATCCTTGTAGAGGGTTTGGAAACAAGTAGAGGCATTTTTTTAGTGCTTACGATGTCTGGGGCGGGGTGGGGGACGGCATTCCTGGAACTTAATGGTGGGAAGAAGAAAAGTGAGACACCTTATAATGTTTAGAACAGTTTCACACAACAAAGACTGATACACCAAAAATGCGTTTAATAGCCCTGTTGAGAGGCAGTCATGGATAGCAAAGGGTGAACTTGAATAACAGTAAAGATGAAATGAAAATCAATGTGCTGCCTCCCTTCCACATGCCCTGCCCCCCACCCTTTCTCCAGTACTGAAGATGGGCTAAATGGCAAGGCTGGCCTTGCTGCTTCTACCTATATTGTTCAGGAGGTGATCCAGAGCAGAACAAGGTAGCAGATCTTGGTTACGTCTCTTAGAAGCAGGTCGTGCCTGGTTTGTACTTCTCATGCAAGCTTGAGGCAGTGCCCCGAGCTTTAATGCTGCTTGTCCGGGTCAGCCAAGTATACATTAACCCCACTGAAAGAGAAATATTGTCTCATGAAGGCAAGTTAGAGAGAAAGGGAGTGGAGTGTTGGGCAGAGTGAGGAGCAGAAGTTCCACAACTTCCCTGAAAAGACAAAAGAGTTTATGTGATTCTGGTTTTTTAACTTGCATGAATAGAACATTGGATTTATAATTTGAACTTCATCTTGTGTAAATCCGTAAGAGTACTTTCTTTATGACTTCCTAAGTTCCTCAGCATTTTCCTCAAAGAATGTCTTCATCTTTGATTTTATTTTAAAAAATTAATTTCTCCTTCAATGGAAACTCTTTTATCCTTAAAATAAGATCATAAACTTTTGGTTTAATTTTACATACCTTTGAACAAAGAGTCAATGAGAGTAAAAGTGTTTTCTTTTTTAATTCAATTTGTTTATGCTAAAGTTACCATAAATGATTATTTAAAGCAACAATTGTTTTGCAAGCATTCTCTCTGTCTGTTAGTCACAATAGGACACTCCAAATAAATTTTGTAAATAATCCTTACCTAAGATGACATAAAGTTGGAAATAAGGTAATTTTTCCAGTAAAATAAGTATACATTATTTCCATAACTTGAGTTAAAAAATATCTAGTTTTTGCAGTAATGACCAGCAGTATGAAAATAACATTAATTGATTATCATAAAAGCAGTTATTTCAGTTTAAAATGTTAAAATCAAAGAATGTTAAAAACCTAAATTTTATTCCATGATTTTTAAAGAGTTCTATTTTATATATGTAGCTGAGATTACAAATGTTAATTTATTTTCCCTTTGTGAAGAAAAGAGTATCATTTTGGATCCAAATCTTTTTTTTTTAATCTCAAAATTGGTAAATGCTTTTAACTGTTTAATTTCACAAACATTTATCATGAACCTAGTGTATTTAAAGTAGTCTTTCAGATACATGGGAGATGCAAGATTAATAAGACATATTCTAATTCACTATCTATTAGGGAATAGAGATAAGCACTGACATGGTTGGAATCTAAGGTTGGTAGTATCTTGCTGTAATGGACATGTGGGGAAGAAATAATATGCTATGGGGTGCACAGTTGTTCAAAAGACATATATCAAACATTGGGTAAACCAAGGTCTCTCCTAAGTACTGGGGTTACAGTAGCCAACAAAACAGATCGTCTCTGATCTCTTGGAGTTTATAGGGTAGGGAGGACATACATATCTAGACAGGACTAATTCTGGCTGGGGTGATTAGGGGCAATAGCATTGCAAAGACCAGGTTGTAATTTTTTAGGATTGTTAGGTAAGTAGGCTCTCAACATGTAGAAATATCAAAGCAAAAACCACTCCAGACACAGAGAACAGATGCTCAGAGAAGAAACTTCAGAGAGTGTATTTGGAAATGGGATGTAAGTCCTAGACATTGGATCCAAGACACTGGAGCATAAGATGATCCATTGGAGATTGTTTCCATGTTGTAAAGATTCCCAGTGAGTGCATTTTACCTACCATTTCATGAGTCACAAAGTGATAAACATATTTTAACGAGGGGAGTGTTTCCTATTGTATTTTGTAAGGCATACATTTTTTTCCCATCCTGCTGTGGGTAGTCATCAACGAATAAGAGAGTTTTGATCAGGAAGATGCTATGATCATAACTGAGATTGAGAAGAATAGCTTGGGGCAATAGGGCTGTTTAAAAGACATCAATTATAGCCTGCCCCGCCCCCTTTCAACCCCTGATGGGCAAGCCACGGTAGACATAACATTCCATAGGCCATCAACTTAGTGGTGTAGCAGAAAATATGAATGGGGCCAGTCAGAGTCTTGTGTTTATGAATTTAATCTAAACGATACAGAACTTTGCTAGTTAGCTATATAACTGATGATGAAAGAAGGCCAAGAAATGGAATCTGAGCCACTGAAATGCAAAGCATCATTTGAGTAAAAAATGAGGAGCTAGTGATGAAGAAACTTGGAGCTGAAGTCTTGATGGTGTGGAGAGCCTATGGGAAGATGTAGCGATACTAAGAGCAGTTTAGCTTCATGGCCTTGAGAGTTAGGAGGGATTGTTAGGAAATCCATGGAGGGAGGACTTCTGTGTTTTAGTAAATTGACAGATGTGGGGAAGGAAGTTTATGAAGAGGAAAGATTTTAATAGCACATGAGATTTCAAGACGGTAGTTAGAATATTAATGCTTCCATCACCTATGTTGGAAGAACACAGGAGTGAGGGAATTTTGTGGGGGCAGAGGTACTGAGTTCTGTCTTCAACAACTGAGTGGAGGTACTTGTGGACTGTTTATATGGAGACTTGCAGAGACCAATGACTTTGTAAGTCTCTGACTCAGAAGAAAAATCAGTGAAGGGAAAGAGAGCCAGCATTTATGGTATGCCTATTACATGGCAGGCAGTGTGCTAAATGCTTTACATATGAGTATGGATTTTTATTTAGTTAGCATTCTCTGGCCAAGCTATGTCATTTGCCTGTTTGTTCTCAAATCTGTTCCCTGACCTTTACTTGCTCTGTTCTTCATTGAAGGAGGCTGTATCCTGCAACAATGTTTGCAAGACTTCCTTGAAAATGACTTCTGGCTAGGTTTGGCCAATGGGAATAATGGTGGGAAATTAGAAGGCAGCAGAAAGATATTTCTGCTACCAGTTGCATTTCTAGTATCAGTAGATGCTATAACTGTTCTGTGGCACCATTTCTCATTGGATAGAATAAAAGAGGGGAAGAACAAGGTATATGTGCTATATTTATCAGCATTTGCATGTAAGAGTAAAGATTTGCCGAATAGTCCTTTTCTCCCATGTTATATAAAACACAGGGCTGTTCAGGGCTGTTATGGAAGCTTTGCAGTCTTTTTAGGACCCAGCCACGTATCTTTCTCCTTGGTCATCTCTAGCTCCTGGATTCTACAATCAGGGTCTCATCTTGGTCTAAAATGGCTGATAAAGGTCAGTCATCATATCTGTGTTCTAAAATAGGAATGAGGAAAGTGGGAAAAAGGATTACCCTTCAAATGCCTCAGCTTGCATCTCATTGACTGGAACATATCACATGGCTACATGATGCTAAAAAGTAGCCAGAGAAATGGTGTTTTAGGTTGGCCATAATGTATTTATCTTAAAATCAGGGCCCTGTGGCTAAGAAAGCGAAGAAAATAGACAATAGCACCCGGATATCTGCTTCACCTTTGAGGTAAAAACTATCCTCATTGTAAGGACTAGAAATGGTTCTCAACAGCTTAAGAAGGTCTCACAGGTGGTATGCAACCATGCTGGTATTTCACCCAAAGCCTTTCTAGCTTCAAAGTTCATAAGCTTTTCTTTGCGGTAAGTCTAGGACTGGAGAGGTAATGGAGAGTTCACTATATAAAGATGATGGTTAAAGTACAAGAGAAAATGTGATTTCATAGGAAAAACAGAGAAAAAATTGCAGAGGGACTGAGGAGAGAAATAAAAACCAAAGGGGCTGAAAAAGGCCTTGAGTCAAAGGCCTTTTTTGACTGGAAGATGGATGACCATTTGGGGAAAATAAGATGGAGGAGTTAAAGAGAAGGAAAGTCAGGGAACCGAGGTGCAGAGCAACTCAGGAAGAAGTAGTCAGAAGCAGCGGTTCTGTGATGGAGGGATATTGGCCTTGGAGTCAGGAATTGGGGTTCAGATCTCAGATCTGTTATTTTCTGATGACATGACTTTGGATGGTTCTTCCATAGCCTGAACTTCATTGAACTCACATCCTCGTAAACAGAAACCATGCTCAGATCATTGCTGAAGAATGCCAGGGCAGTTTATTTTTTAATACAAGCCTGAGTTCAAGCACAAGTAATTCTGGTGAGGGTGTTCCACAGGTTAGCACTCTGAGTTAAAAGCACTGCTTGCTAAATTCCTGCTCATACAACAGTTTCCACTACCTTAGATATGACCTAAGAATGTGAGTTGTAGTTTATGGTGCATGTCTTAATTCGAGTCACTATTTCTACCTCTGTTTACAAAACAAGTGTGGAATAGCCAAAGGCAGGGGGAGGTCATTTCCTCCCATCATCCACAGCAGAGTAGAGGAGCTAGGATCCAGCAGAATGTGCTCATGCCTAGAATGGGTTCCAGCACTGGAAAACTTCAGCTGTCCATCCATCTCCCTGCTTTCCTCTTTCCTTGGATGCCCCTGCCGTTGGACTTGATGTGCGGGTCCTTTCCTATGCTTTGAGAGAAGGTATTATTGCATTGGCCTTTTGATATTGTGCAGTGCTGTGCACATTTATAGCTTGCATAAATATTGAATAATAATAACAAAGTACAAGGGAGGAAGAATATTATAGGCTGGGGAGAGTGAAAGATGCTGAACTCATTATTCAAGGGCCAATCTTGGGCCTCTTGGCTATCTCCTTCAAAGAGATTTGTTTGCCAGCTGTGTTGAGAAATATACTTCCATATGATGAGCCTAGAGAAGCAGCCAGTTTCCTTCCAGAGCTCTTTCAGAGTAGCCCCAGGAGGGCCCACAGAATCCTTAATGGTGTTTCAGAGAGGATAACCTCTCATGCCTCCCTGGCAACTGGGTTAGAGGAAAGCCCCAGGGAGAATGGCTGTAGCAAGATGATGAAATTAGAAGAATGGGATGAATTCTTTTTATTTCATTTTATTTTCTGATTCCATGTGCAAACAGGGCAGCTTTCCAACCACTTTATGGATGCCTCATCGGCTGAGAAGGTCACTTGCTTTTCACTTAACAATTATCTTGGCTCAAGGAGGGCATTTCTCGTTTAATAGGTAATCCAGGTTCAGTGTGTCAATCAGATGCTATCTCTTCCATCTTAAGAACTGGTTTTTCTGTTTTGTGTTTATGAACCAGTTAAGAGAGACAACTGAATTCTTAAATTTAAGTGTGGTAAAATATTGAGTAAATATTTACAGAGTTGGGAGATTGGAGGAATAATAATAAAGCAATATGCAAACCAGTTGGACTCACATTTTTTGTAGTTCTGACTGGCTGCAGCCCAGCCCAGCAAAGGGGGTGTTTAGTAAACAAAACTAGTACCTTTTTTTTATCACATGATCAATATCTACATGTTGTACCAAATGTTTCCATTGTTTGTGAATAGATTGCTCTCATTCACTCAGGATATCTCTGCCTTGGGATGGGAATGATTTTCTTTCTAAATATAGAATAAACAAGAAAGAATGAGTACTTGCCTGGTCCACACATCCCCTTACCTTATTTCTTGATTGGTCCTTGTGGTAGCCCACCTGTGGCTGAAACACAGTAGGGATGAGCAGGAAGTAGAAGGTGGGCTGGACAGAAGTCAAGAGTAGATCAAGGTGGACAGAAATGGCAGTTTTAAGAACAGCTGCTTGATAATGATCTTAGCCATCAGGGCTCTGCAAACCTCCATGTGGGTTGACTTCCCAGTGGTAGTTTGTAGCAGCTGGCACCACAAATATGCTAGGTGAGTGATTTTTTTCAGAGACCCAGAACTCTTTGCAACCAGAGATTTGAGAATCAGATTTTGAGATTCCAGCTTTTTCCTAATGACAGCTTTTCATATATGTGTACATGTCCAGAACTGGGCTAGGAGATCTAGAAGGGACCATCCCTGACTATTTTATAGGAAGACTGGTTAAAGAGACTGTGAATGTTTTACCCATAAAAGAAAATGATTGTTCTTAGGTCTTACCTGTCTTCAAATATTTGAAGAGAGAAGAAATTCATCTCTCAGAAAGGCCCTTCCTGATGCCCTTAACCTGGAGTAGACCTCTACCATATGTCTGTCTCTAGTTGGTTTTCTTCCTAACACTTCTTACAAGTTGCAATTATTTTATTTATTTGCTGGTCTATCATTTTGGTGAATTTCCCTCCAGGAAGGTAGGGATTATGTTTGTCTAATTCACCTCTGTCTCCCTAGTGCTGGGTGTAGTACCAGGTATGTAATTAACACTTAGTAAATATACATGGGAAGAATGCGTAAATAGGACAGCTTAGGAGACTCATGTTCTTGAACATACAGACTGATCCCATTGTGAGCTGGGGGGCTGGCTGCCCTCTGCCCCTGAATTTCTAGCTGCTTCTAATTGCACTCCTAGACCTGTTAGTTGAAGTATCCATTCATAGGATGGGTCGCTTGAGGTTTGATATCAGTGGGTTGATGAAAATCTTCATTACAGGGAAAAAAAAAAAAATATATATATATATATATATATATATATATATATATATATATATATATATATTTATATATATAAATGAACTCAGAAGTGTATGTCCTAATAACTCTTTCTCTTTTATAGAAGTAAAGTAAAAAGATCTCTTTCTCCCAACTCTTCAAAAACATGTGCACACACACACAGTAGGTAATCCAACTTTACTTGTAGGCATTACTAGGAGAAAGCAGCAGACTGTAAGTAGAGCCTGGAATTAAACACTTTGTGCTTGAAATGACTGGCTACTTGGTGAAATGCTGAGGAGTTGATTGTCTGCCAAGCAGCTTCCTTGGGTTAATATGATGAGGGGTATCCTCTCTGTCTTGAAGCAAAACAAACAAACAAACAAGCAAACAAAGACTATACCTGAATAAAACAAATTTCTACTTGTTTGCTGATTTCAAATACATGATACAAAAAGATGTCTTTCAAAACAGACATTCAGGGAGCTAGAGGCTTTGGTGAGCCAGAATCATGCCATCTATCTCAAAGTAGCTATTTTACAAGATTTGTTAAATTGGGTGGTGTTCAACTGTATCTTTGACAGATGCCCTTTCAGTCATTAAAAAAATGCTTCTCCCTCGCCTCACACCACAGGATTAAAGGACAACTTCTAATAAATATGGTGCCCCCAGTATGCATGTCAGGAGAGCTTAGCCACAGGGTGAGTAGAATATAAGAAATAGAAGTTGTGTAGTTAGTAAGTATCTGATTTAACACAGCAATGTTCATTCTAGATGTAGAAGTTATATAGATTTTCTTCCTGAAGATGCAGGAAAATAAAATGCAGATTCTGCAAGAGAAAAAGCCAATCAACAATCAAGGGAATCAAGTGCAGGACCTGTGGCACAAGTTTACACCACTGGCATAAAGTACTCTTATTATTTTTATTTCCACAGAGACCAAGAATTTGGCTGCAATTTGCATCCAGGACAGGATGACTCAGAAAACTCCGTTATTGGTAATTCTTCCTACATGATCCATTGGGAATCATCTGTTTAAATGGTCAGTGTTCAAGAAATATACCACCCTGTTATTACAGGAAAATAGGAACTTCTTCTCCCCTCCCTATCCATGAAAGAGAATTTGTCATTATTTTTTGCGTCTCTCAAGCTTCTGTTGGACAGATTCTGGGTAATGAAAGAAGGGAAGAATTGAGGAGAATTCTTCTCTTAGTATCTCTTTGGATCTATTCTAAAATCAGTGCAACCCCTTCTGACTTTCCTATGGCTTCCCATATCTACTCTCTTTCTCTCTCATCCTTTCTTTTTATTCAAATTCATTTTTATTGTTAGACTTATTGGGGTGACATCTGTTAGCAAGGATTACATAGGTTTCAGGCACACAATTCTACAGTGCATTGTCAGCTTGTTGTATAATAAGTTCACCACCCAGTGTGAGTTCTCTTTCCATCACCTTATATTTAGCTTCCCCACCTCCTCTCCAACCCCCTCCCCTTTCTCCCCTCCCTAACCCACTCGTCCCCAAATAAACATTAAACTATTGATTGTGTCCATGGGTTGTTTGTTTGTTTGTTCATTTCTTTTCTTTTTGTTGCTTTCAGTTTTATATTCCGCAAATGAGTGAAGTCATGCAGTTCTTTGTTTTTTCTGTCTGGCTTATTTCACTAAGCATGATGATCTCCAGGTCCATCCATTTTGTTGCAAATAGCAATATTTCATCTTTTCTTACAGCTGAGTAATATTCCACTGTGTATATGTACCACAGCTTCTTTATCCAGTCATCTGTCGCAGGGCACTTTGGTTGTTTCCATGTTTTGGCCACTGTGAACAGCGCTGCGATGAACATTGGGGTACATAAGTCTTTGCGGACAAAGGTTTTCAAGTGTTTTGGGTAGATCCCCAGAA